>LOND01028802.1:34511-48551 GCA_014220965.1 Paragonimus kellicotti | reverse complement strand
AGCCTTACTTTCACTCACAACTCGGTTGTTTGTTTGCGAGGTGTAGGCGCTTGATGCTGTATGGTTAAATATAGACGTAGCTACTTCTAGTAGTTAGGTCCCCCTCTCCCACTTCTTTTTCCCCTCTCTTCTCATATGGGGTTTGCTTTATTCTTCGTGGTTGTGTGGCAGTTAAGCATCAGCGTGAACCACTGATGTGTTGCTGTCTGTGATGATTATTATGATGCACATAAACAGTCTGCCTAAGTACCCCGGATAGTATACTAACCTTCCACGGTAAGATTTTGTAGGTAGTATATGCTTCTGCACAGTTCCAGTGAGTGCTCTCAAACTCCGTCTTGATCTACGGACTCGATTGCGTCTGAAAAAAACTTGAAAATAGCTCACTAACTGTAGATTACCTTTTGTCTTATATTCAAAACCTCCATGTTCATAGTTCCCTAGAATTTGTTAGCAACTGACATTACTTCATGATGATTGACGTGATCAACTGAATCCGTGCGAACATGATACTCTTGCTTTATTTACTTGTCCTATCGATCAACAATTTAGATAGCATGTAGGACAGGTTGTCCGTAGTGTGCCCGTGATGGCTGAGTCCTTGATCTATCTAATCTTCATCCATGAACACTTTCTTTCCTAACCCCCCTATTTTCTCCAATATCCGTTAGACTGAACTCGACACTGACAACTCCGATTCGCTTCTCATATTTCTGTCAATTCAAAAATCGTCTACTGAACTCTGAACCCGCCGTCGGCGGTTGTCCATTGGGAGTGCTTTTTCATACTGAACTGATCAACGCGGTGAACACCTTTCCATAAACCTTACCGTCTTCGTCTATAATTTTCTATCCTTTTCAGAATCTTCAGCTTTCTCTGTTTTAATTTTTGTACCACCCATGCGTCTGTGTATTCATGGCAATGTTCGCTGTCCTCAGTGTGTTGACCTGCTGTTTTTCCATTCCCGAAATAAACGAACACAATAAATGTCACACTTTCATGAACTACGGTTCAAATTTTGTTTAAAATTCCTGAGTATAACTATTAGGTAGACCAGCAGGTTTGATCATTATCACCAGGAAATCGACTGCCACGACAGAAGTTCTCAAGTACGAGAACAAATTAGCAAAACGGGGGGAGAGAGATGCTCACATTTCAATTTACTCTCACCAGGCGAAAATCCTGATTCAACCTGCACTAAATCAGTCCCCTGGTCGAGCAAATGTCTCTTCACTTCCGATGTTATTCCGCCTTCTCTTCAAAGTAGAGCAAGTTGGTTTCCCTTGTTGACAAGTTAAATAACCCAGAAACAACATCTTAGACAACCAGCACTTTGTAAGGATATCACACAAAATACTGTAATGCCATTTGCACAATGTGACGTCAATCCGTATGTAAACTGGTTGTATGTTACAACCGATTCAAGCATTCAATTAATAAACACAGCTTGTCCACAAACCCGCATAAGACAGAAGGGTTGAATGCTAGTGAACCGATCAGTCAAGCGGTGAAATTCTAAAGTAAATTCGTTTTCTGATTATGTTTCGCATATGCCAACTAAGCCCGTCTAGACCAAGTGAACAACAAATAAAATAGGGATTGGTATTACAACCCAAACAATGAGCAACACCGGTTAGGTGATTTGGACTGTGTAGAAAATGTATACAGGCAGAATAATCAGGGAATATGGTAAGTCTGTGTGTCCGTTCAGACTGTGCAATGCCGAATACGCTGTGAAGTGTAATACAGTTACGGATTCTGAAGCGCAGAGACGAAACAGGCGAAACGGGCGAAACTAAGTTGTCAAGATCCTAATCTGTTAGTAATCCTATTCCGATCAGCAGTACACTAGAAAATTTCGTAGAACTGCCAACAAAAGGGACGAAACCGAGTATGCTAAAAAACAGATAACTAAATGTCTTAAGTCACTAAAGAACGAAAAGTTGATAACTACCGCGATTTATGAGCAACTACGACCAAAGGGTTCTACTTTACTCCGTCTCTATTGTCTACCGAAAGTTCACAAACCTGATGTACCAGTTCGTACAATACCCGATATGACAAATTCGTCTTACCACTCGACGGCGAAGTGGCTAATGAACCTGTCCGAAAAACGATTGCCCCGTTCAATATACGTGATAGATTTGAGTGTCTCGAATGCGTACAGGACGTCAATATGAATTCCCAGAAATTATGCTCATTGGACGTAGTGTCGTTATTCACAAACGTACGGTTGCTCGAAACTGCAAATTGTATCTGTGACTACGTGTCTGAGATAGGACTCGATGTCGGGTTGCTTCTGCTTCGGGAGCTTCGGCTCAGATGGACATTCGATGTACAACTGCTGTTCAACGGTGTGCTGTATCGACAGACAGATGGTGTAGCAATGGGCTCCCCGCTCGGACCTCTCCTGGCCGATATATTCATGGGAAAGCTTGAACGCACTATGCTTCAATCTACCATCAACCAATTCAGTCAGTATCATCGATACGTAGACGATATGTTCATCAATACTAACTCGGATACTAATGTATGCACAGTACGTGAAAAGTTCAATCGCGGCCACCAGTTAGTTCAGTTCACGTTTGAGGAGAAGATGGAAACCCAAACATCTTACCTAAACGCAAGACAAGACCTGGACAGGTCAGTACACAAACTTTCATGGTTTGCACTTCTAAAGCAAAACAGAAATCTAGTCCGTTGCCTCACTGATAGAGTATACAGAAGTTGTTCAGCGGATACGCTAGATGGTGAACTCGAATTCATAGATAGTGTACTTCGTGATAACCGTTACTAGGAACGATTTATCACCAGAAACATTATCAGAACGTCACCTAAACTTGAAATGCAGGACGCTAGAAAGAAGCCTGTATTTATTCGAATGCCGTTCAAAGGTGACAATGCCGCAGAATGGCTGACAAATAGACCCAACCAGGCAATCAGCAGAAATACATGCCACAGCTAAGCTCCGCATCCAGTTCGCCACATTCACCAGTTCTCGGGTTTTATAACAAAGATAGACTGACAGTTCAGACCTACTCTGTGTATCTACTCTTTCATTCGTTCCTATGGAGCAAGTTATATTGGTCGAACATCAAAACAGCTTTCGAAACGAATCCCAAACCACCATTCACCGTGGCTGGGGCACGGAAAAGAACGATCGGTCAACAGTGCTATCCTCGCTCATCTGATTGAAAGCAAGCACCAGGTAAACACTGATCAAGCTGTCCAAGTGATATATCACGTGCCAAGCAACCCATCGGAAGCCGTTCGATTGAAAACACTTTGTAATTGCTAGGCTACCGGAATCAGCCTGCTTGACCCGGTGTGATGTCACCAAAAGCGGTTTGTTCAGGAGTTGTGTCCATCATGGCCTCAAATCCACGGAATCGATGGTCAACCTGCGCGGTCACGTAATCGACCAATCAAACAATGGCCAGTTGATTGACCAGTGACCTAGTTTCTCTGTATTAAGCCTGATCGATATCTCGATTTAACTGTATTAACTCTTATATATTTGTATCGGCCTGAAGATGAATTACCGAAAACATGTTCGCCTATGTGTATATTTTCATTATCGTAATGTGTACACTTGAAATCACAAAATTTCCCGATGACTTATTGGAGATTTGTTTGACACGGTTTAGACATTAGTCACATTTGACGGTAGTTTCGGAGTTAGGATAAACTTATAAACTAACCTCCTCTCAAAAAGAAGTACTAGACTCAAGTTCCGTGTCCCGACCGGGATTTCAACCGCGGTTCGTGCAAATGCCTCATATCAGACATGACCGAATTGTCACATCTAAATGCCCAGTTTCATTCAGCAGGGCTTAATGTCCAGGTTGTCTGGTCATTTACATTGGATGTATAGGAATTACTCTACAAAGTTCACTGTTGCATGCAACAATCCCGACCAAGCGGCTCTACATACACAAGAGACCAAAAAACCCTCCCACGGATTTCACACAAGTAGGAAAACAAAGGAATAGAGAAGGTGACTGACTGGTCATTGAGGTTTTTCTAAACGTTCGCTCAGACTGGAACACTCATCCCATGGTGCAAGCAAGAAGTGCTTCATCCCACATGCAATCAAACTCTGGGTGGATAAAACGTAGAGCATGAACTTCGGAGACGTTGCGGAGTCTGGCGACGTTTGAGATGAGTAACGAGTACCTGATGGACTGACCATGGCAAAGTTGAATGGACTTTAAAAGCAACTTCGATTTTGGATCGCTTACACTCTTCAGGCGCGTTTCCTAATTAGTGCGTGAATTCGATGGAACGACAGGTTCCATGTGTATGTCAGTGTTCAACAGTGGTAACATGCCTTTCTGTTTGCAAAGATCCAACCGAGATGGGCATAACATAAAGGTACACGCATTGAGCAAGAAAGCTGTCTTACGAACTACAGGAGTGTTAGTGGCTGGAAAATGAACTGCGCATTCGTCTGATTTGGACCCGATTGAACACAAACGGAACAGGTTGGGTGGCCAAATCGATGTAACTGTCAACAATGTGAGGTTCAATGTCTTAGACATAAACAACCTAACACCCAGAATATAAAGAAGTGTAGAAGTCGTAAGCTCCAGTGGTAAAGTAGATCGCTACACAGGATAGTATAATCTGACATGTTCGGTTTGTGATAAAAAATCATAATGGTTTTCGGAACATGTTGACAAACGTAGGCTTCGAAGCTACCGATGGATTTCACATAAATGTTCATAAAATGATTCATATCTCATTGGAGACGGTGTGCTTATCAACTTCAATGAAACAATCTATGATTTATTGAAATAGTTTAATTAATTAAGGCGCGAAATCCCTCTTCCTGTGCGTTAACTTCACCGAGGTCATCGTTCAATCGGAATATAAATTCTCTACTTTTTAATTTATTTTAGTGGTCCCACAGCAGGAATTCCACGTATTCAGTATGGAAGTACCCAGCATAATGCACCATGTAACCACTGTCCATATTCAAGAAACACATTGGACATCGTGAGAATTCGGCTTGCCAGCCGCTATATGAACATAACGTTTGATTCAATCACAAAATGCTACAACTATTGGATTTATCTTCCATTTTTGTTGAATCTCAGCGTTTCCATGAAGTATTGATAGAACGATCATTTTTCATTGTTTGCTATTTTACTGTGTTGTTCTAACAAAAGGTTTCGATATATAACTTTTAGGAGTGTGCGTGTCCCAAAGTTCCTGTTGTATAAGAAAAAAATTTGACTGAGTGGTTTTTGTCCCGAAAAGGTTGATGAACACTCAGTTTGGAATAGTAGTTGAGGGTTTAACTGAGCGTAAGTCGATAGCCATTCACATTTGATTTGATTATGTGAAAACCAAGATAAACCAATCGGAGTTGAAAAAAGTCGATATAATCCAAACAGATTTATTACTCAGTAATCACCGAGCTTCCGCAATACAGAATGGATCTTTCTGACTTTATTTACCTTTATCCCTGGACATTCTTTCAATACTGTTGTCCAGTCAACAAGTGCATTGCCTTACATTGAGACCACGGCTCGGTAAACCAAATTGGTTAGGTGGCACGTAAATTGACGAGACACAAAACTATCTACGGTCAGTCACGTCGAGTGAAACTATCCGGCTAGCAAACTGCCTACAGATCACCATTCTAGCAAGAGCTGTATTGTGGGCAGTCCGACGAGGACTATGGACCGTCTCATCTAGTTGGGTAGAGCTACCTAATCAGCTTGCAGCATTTCTGAGCTGATACTGACTAGAGCACGTGTCGTCTCTGCTAACCTGGATCACCGGTGGCATCCTAAAGACGACCAGTTAGATGAGGGATTTGTAATGCCTGTGTACGATCCATTTTGTTCTATGGTTCGAAAGTGTTGCCTATTCGTGACGAAGATGCGACCAGGTTTGTCGTAATTGAGCATCGCTGTTTTCGCCTATTAGCCAACATCCAGTGGACTGTTCGCGTGAACAACGCGGCCGTTCGCTGGTGCGTTTCTAAAATCGTCCGATACACCCCCAAATTGTTGCACTAATAAAAACGTACAGATTGTGATAGTATGGTCACGTGCTCTGTATGCCAGCTGAGCGTTTATTGTACTGGGCAAAAGTCGCCGAGATTGGAGAGAGTTGGGTAAGACAGTCAGTTGGCCAAGCAACGATATGAAGTCACTGGTTGCTTTGTCGAGTAGTATTTGATGCTGAAAACGATGAGAATGAAAGCAGGTAGACTTCGCCTAATCAGCAAAGCTGGCTAGAAACGTTATCCAACATGACAATGTGTCACGGTGAAAGGCATGGTTGCATGCGCGACAGTGCATCATACAATCGAACTCAATTCGATTTTTTAAATTTCGGTTTTCTCAGAATACTGTCCACTGCTACTGTGGTGAAACGTGGCTCCGGAAACAGTGTCGTCGAGCCACACTTACGAGTGAATGACACATACAGCAAATAAAAATTGTTCTAAACATGCCTGGCAGCCACGACTGGCATTGCTCTTATTCTTCTGGAAGCCACATCAAGCAAAGTGTTGCATCCACAAAGTTGTGGATCGTATTGGATGAAGACCACTCGGAACCACGGCTAGTAAGTGGAAAGTTGAACACCAATGAGCCAAGTGAAACACGTATGTTGCCCAAGGGTAATAACGCGTGGTTATTGATACAACGGTTATCGATATACGTTTACCGATCCATTCGACAAAGGCATTTAAAAACACAACCACGGTTGTTCTAGACAGAATACACGTTTGGATGGAGATCTCATTTCAGTAAGAAATTAAGCAGAAGGCAGTAAATCGAGAGATGTGAAAAAAAACTGCAAAAATACCATTCATCAGAACATAGTTCAAACAGCTTCACGACTCAAAAGGCAGACAAACAAATCTGACAGGTTATTCCAAAGTGTTCATCGGAATCTGTTTTTGTCATTCCGACTATCGACGATGAGGAAAATATCGTTTACATTCATGTCATAAGTGCACGTAGTACAGATGATCCTCAGGGAGCTCCAATGGAAAATGTACCCTACGTCAACTTTTAAAAGGTTGACATAAATAATAACGCCACTTGTCATTTTAAAAAAAGTTACAGTAACAACTTCGTTAAGAAGGCAAACATTAACACTATCGTTAATATACTTTGGACAAAAAATAGGCAGGGTAGCTTCCAGACTACAGCAATACATATACACATACATGCGAATGTTTAGAGAAAATAGCCAAGGTCAGTTGGCATCGATTGACCGGCTCGGACCTGATATAAAAAGTAGCAAGGAACCCGCCTTCCATTCGACGTAGTTTAAGTAGAGCTAGGTGACTTCTGATGAATAACAATCAGTGATAAATCACGAGGAAAACAAATTGGCGAACAATATTTGTTTCTCGTGTTCGATCACCAAGCTAACTTGAACACCATGAATATGAAAATAGCAACCAGTGTGAGTAAGAAAATCAGACAACAGATAATATGCACTGCTGTCTCTTATAAACAGTTACGAAAACATTGTTCGGAACTGAGTTTGTCTGAATTGAGGCTGTAGAAGGTTTAGTGTCCGCCGACCCGCTGTTCCACAGCTCTCTTTGGCCGGACAATATATACCACGTACCGAACATGGTTGGACAAAAATTAACAACGCAATCAGTAGGAGCACGTTTTATTTCAAGACGACTCAAACTCAACTGCTTTATCGGTCGACCGAAGAAATGCTCACTCACTTTAGACAAACAAAATCAATAGAAAATGGATTGCAACACGCTATTATGGAACAAACCACTGATGGTGTGATTCGGAAATGTCATCCATCTCCTTTCAAATGATCACCTAACAGCTTGTTTATGAACTGAATCAGCATCACCTTGCTTTGTGGGGTTGTTTTGTTTTTGTTTAAATTACTAACTCTGTAGTCTCCCCATCCAAAATGTTCCATTAAATTTATTGTGTCAGAATCGTGACTCGCCGGTCCAGCTTTCGTAGTGCAATGAACCACCACATTCTGATCTTTCACAGCAAGTATGCTGAACTCGAGCGAATTTCGCTTAATCGAACGCATGAGCGGTATTCAGCAAAGGTCATGCAAAGTGCGGAAGAAACAGCAATAACAAAAAATTGTTTCATTCACTCAGAATGAACGGTTAGGCCAGAAGCACACATGTAAGAGTGCAGCGAATGTATGTCGCATCCAGGTTTGAACCAGCTAATCTGTGTCGACTACCCTTGATCATCACTCACTTCTATCGAACGGTGTACACACGTATGACCAGGTGATATTGTGGCACGAGCTACCAGTCACTGCGATAATGATGAGAAGTACAAAAAAGCTAAAACTGGAGAAAATAGGAATAAGTAAAGGAACTGGATACATCATAGTATCGTATCGGTCAGTGTTAGGAAACAATAATGGGAGGCAGTTACGGAATCTCCAATGCCAATGCACTATCCGGATCATGAGCAAAGCAAACAATTCACATAGACCACTAAGGAGAAGTAGGAAGAAAAACAAGCGGTCGAATGCAGTAATCCGGCGGTTATTTTTATCCTAAAGGAAAAGATGTGTGGATCTGCTGGACTATGATGACCAAACAGAGACTTGCGAGTTTTGTCCACATATTAGGGTAAATAGTACTCACTCGAATGAATCCTGCGCCATGAAGTGCGCCAAGTACAAATGCCAGCCGATGTCGCCGGTTCACTAGTGGCATTGAGCGCGGGTTGCTGGTAGATCCGGACGCGATAATTAAACTGAAGGTTGCGTCCAATAAACACAGTGCGTCAGATAATTCTTTCAATCGAGAACGTAAACATTCCGGAGGGCTCATCTGTAACAAGCGAGAGCTAGTTGGGCACGAGTCGGTTAAGTTTGCTTGTCTTTTTGGATCATGGGACTCGAATGGTTGCGGAGCGTGCAATCGAACAGCAGACAAGTTGCCCGATAATAAGGAATGCATATATTGCGGGGTGAGTAGAAACCTGAGCGACAAGAACATGTACAAGTATACAGATAAAACCGATGGCACCATACAAACATTCAGGTCGAAATGACGATGCACAGCGTATGGCCGTTTGAAGTGGTATAACAATGTGGTAGATAGGGTAAGTCAAGCGCGTACCTAATCAGTATATGAAAAACTCGCTGTGATTTGAAAAATATGCTTTTGGAATAATGAGAAATAGCCGATACAAACACAAATAAATTAGTTTCATGCTGGTGCTACGGAAATGATTTGTAACGATGGGCTCCATGCGATGGAAGCAACAATTGACAGAAGAGGAATTTTCTATTCAAAAGTGTCAGGTGAACATCATGTTCACGTATAGAGGAGGGGGCAAACACGACCCTTCAGAAAAGCAGACTACAAATAAGAAAACGATGGATACATATTTCCGAATGGCAGAAAGGAAGACAATTAAGTTTCCTGTCTCGCAGTATGAACAGACTGTTTAAACGACTACTGTACCTATCCACCTATCCAAATGCGTGAACGCAAGTGGAGGAGACTGACGAATCTACAGCAGACTCAAATCAGTGTACGTCCAAATTGTTCCCAAGCTTTGGAAGCAACTACGAGAAAATTGTGAGGCCTGGTGGACGACAGCGTGCTATCGAGATGGAACAAGCAACTGCTACCGAGAAATCTCGAAAGCTTCTCCATCTCATCCGAGCAACTGCTAGCATGAAGCCATGTTTCAGCGAAGTAATCTGCGAAGTCAACGGTGAGCCTATTCATAACCTGCATTGAGGTTAGACAGCTGAGCTGAACACTTCCAAGGGCAGTTCAACTGGCCACCTGCGCCGTTGATTATGCCTTCGATCTCTGTCTGCTCATTGGTATATTGACGTTTCTCCGTCCTCGGAAACAAGTCTGGAACATCACAAGACACTCGTCCAGATGAACTTTTTTCTGCCATTCTTGTAAATGGAGGTCCAGCCTTAGCTAAAGAGCTGACGGCTCTGCTTCAGAAACTCTGGATCAGCGGATTCGTTCCAAATGACTGGGGTTTGACTAACGTCAAAGTCTGGAGCTTGATGTGTGCTGCGTGTCGGAGACGCGAGTCTACGATTCTAGCACCGTTATCCATTTGAGCTCACCTCTAGATAACTGTCGATTCAAGCGCTTCTCTCTCAGGGTTTCTGGTGACGCCGAAGCTGAATCTCGCGGTCAAGCTGGAGTGGGAATCGCTGAGTTCCAGAGCAGAGCAATGTTTGCTCGATTGGATCCCAGTGAACAGTCGCTTGTGCGCTGTCAGACTCAATACATCGGTAAAAGTCTGTCGACGCAAATCAGAAAGACGTTGTTTATTCATCATCCATTGTTCTGACCGCAAAGACGCTTGACCAGCAAATTCGTTTATTGCACGAACTCCCGTACAGGTCATGTTAAACATGGGACCACAAACGTGTACACTCATTTGCACGGCTGATGTGCGTTCACATACATTGGGTGGCAGTACGTTGTCATTCGCCCTGGTGGCACTTCTCCCATAGCGCGTACACACTATTCCAATAGTCACTTCTGGTCCGTCGTCTTCCTGGCGTTGGGGCTTGCCCTTTGTTCCCGAATGTCGCTTGTGAGTAGTATATTACTCACAACGAAACTGCCTGTTATACAACAGGTGTCTGTTGCGTCCAAGTTACTCACTGGCCTCATTTTACGTCGGCTCACTAAACCCAGAGAAAGTCAGATACGTGAAGAACAGGCAGGATTCCGATCCGGTCGAGGGTGCGTTGACCACATTTTTACCTTGCGACGGATCTTGGAACATCGGCACTCTTATAGGCAGCCGACGGTCTTGGTCTTTTTGGACCTGAAAGCTGCTTTCGATTCAGTTGCTCGTAACGTTCTCTGGAACTGTCTTCTTCGCAAGGGAGTACCAGGGAAATACGTGAATCTGTTGAGATCACTGTATGCTCACTCTGCAAGCAGGGTGAGGGTTTATGGACAGCTGTCTCGGGCGTTCATCACTTCTAGTGGTGTTCGTCAAGGGTGTCCGATTTCCCCCTTCCCAATTTTGTCATGGACGACATTCTGGAGGGTGCGCTTGAGGAGTCCAGTGAACTTGGTGTTGAGCTTCTTCCTGGCGCTCGGTTGACCGATCTGGAGTATGCGGACGACATTGTCTTACTTAGCCCCTCTGCCGAAGACATGCAGACCATGCTGAACAAGGTGAGTGACCGGGCTGGTTTGTATGGAATGCGCTTCGCACCTTCAAAGTGCAGTGTTACTTCAAGACTGGGGCATTTCCACTCCTACTTTTTATTGCAGGTAATCCGCTTGAGACTGGACAGTTTCACCTACTTGGGTAGCACTATCTCGTCAGCTTGTAATATTGCTGATGAGATATCAACGAGGATAGCAAAGGCACGAGTTGCCTTTGCCAACCTGCGTCATCTGTGGCGTCGAAAGACGTTCGATTGTCGCTGAAAGGAAGAGTATATAATGCTTGTGTGCGTTCTGTTTTGCTCTATGGTTCGGAAACGTGGCCTGTTCGCAAGGAAGATATCAACAAGCTTGCTGTATTTGACCATCGTTGTCTCCGCCAAATAGCCCACATTAAGTGGACTGATCGCGTGAGCAATGCGGCAGTTCGCCGGCGCGTATTCCGGAACGCTCGGGATGCGCGATCAATTGGTCAACTACTCACGTTGCACAGCCTGCGATGGTTAGGTCACGTACTCCGTATGCCAGCTGATCGTTTACCGTACCGGACATTATATACTGAGACCACCAACAGTTGGATGAAACCACATGGTGGTCCTCGTGATCACTCAAACCGCTGGTTAGAGACGCTATCCGAGATGGCAGCGTGTCGCAGTCAATGGCGTACCTGCATCCATACCATTTCTAGTTCTTTTGCTTAGACTTCTATTAATTTTCAACCTTCTTAGTAACGTTTTCTTCTAGGATATTCCACGTCACTGTTGAGGAGAGCGGCAGCCCGAGCCACAGTACCTTTTGGTCAGGCTCATGGCTGCTGTGATGATGATGATGGCTAACGTCATTCTCATTTTCAAAAAAGGTTCACGCATTTTGTGAGCGAATCATCGGGGGATTAACCTGAATTGCATTGCGACAAAATTGCTCGCAACCATTGTACTTCGTAGACTAAGCGAAACGCGCAAGGAACATATCCGTGAGGAGCGAGCTTGGTTTCGCCCTGGCCGTGATTGCATTGATCGCATCATTACACATCGCTAAGTGCCCTGAGCCATTCATATAGAGGGCTAATAGATGTCTTCTTGGACCTCAGAGGGACTTTGGTTCAGTTGACAGAGCTGCACTCTGGGATTATATTGTGGAAGGGCGTGGCGCGAACTATGTAAACATCCTGAAAGTAATTTAGTGCCAGTCCTCGGACAAGTTTACGACTTATAGCGGCATATCACCAAACTTTAGCATCTCGGGTGAGGTGCGACAAAGTTGTCCAGCCTCCCTCTTCCTATTCAACTTTGCAGTAGACGAGATCCTAGAGTGTGCCCTGACAAACTGCGAATATGATGGTGTGGATTTGCTCCTAGGAACTCGACTTCAAGACACAGAGTATGTAGACGACATCGCCGTAATCTGTGAGGTCTCACAAAGAGCCCAGAGCATTTCGCATAGATTAGAGGCTTCAGTTCGTCAGTTTGGTATGGCTTTTGCACATCACCATCATCATCGCAGACAGCAATACATCAGTGGTTCTCACTGATGCTTAACTGCCACACAACCATGAAGAAAAAAGTAAACTCTGTACAAAAAAGAGAGAAGAGGAAGGGATCGAACTACAAGAAATAGTTGAGTCTATATACAAACATTCAACATCAAGGTGCCTATGTCTTGCAAACAACCGAGCTGTAAGTGAAAGTAAGGCGTCATCAGCGAGACAGCTTCCTTACGGCTTTCACTGCCCCGCATCATTAAGTGCACTCACTTCACAGACAACTCGGCCAAACAACGACAACATTCACGCCACTGAGCTCGATTAGCCGCCATCTCACCTAACGTCTCAAGCCACCGACTCTGAGTCGCGAGGTTCTCAGTCTGTGAGACTGATCCGATCTACAGTTGCCAACCCCTTCGTAAACGATTTCATTTGTCTACGCCAGGTCATCATCTGTCCACCTCGCACCTTGCGCCAGTCGGCCGCAGCGTCGGCAAACAGTGCTCGGTGTGGCAAACGACTAGCTGGCATCCTTAGTACATGACCTAACCATCTAAGTCTGTGAAAATGTTTCCCAGCCTCCTCGTCGCTTACCCGTTGGTGATACCCGATGCGAACTATCGAAAACAGATATCGGTGGGCAAATCATCATCATCAGCATGATCATCATCAGTGGTTCACAAAGAGGCTTAACTGCCACACAGCCACGAAGAACGAAGGAGGAAAAAACCTACACAGAAAGGAAGAAGAAGTCGTGTCGATGTCACGAGTGGGTGTTCACAGAATATCCGTTTTCGACATCGGTGTGTTTGAAGTATTAGCGATGTGTGGCGGAACACTGTGTCAGCAATGACGACGTTCGCTGACGTGTGTTCGGGAGGGAGAAATCTTGCCGACCCTTAAACATATTGGTTTCGTTGCACAGGCTTCGCTCGTGCAGTCACATCTGGCGAATGTCAACTCACCGTCTGCCACATCGTGCCTTGTTCGTGAGTGATGGGTTAGGTTGGAAGCGGCAGCCCGATGATCAGAGCATGACTTGACTGCGGTGTATGAAGCCATTTCCCCTAATGCTTGCTTCAATAGGGCGTTTCCGGCTTCCTGGTTGGGTTCTGAGAGACACTGAACACCTCTGGTTGAGGACGCTGTCTGATATGGCGAACAACAGAAGTCAATGGCGCTTGTGTAGCAAGTTTCTGTGTACATCATTGTAACGTTTGCTTCTTTATCCCTCCACATTTGTTCCCTGTTTCACTTTACGTTACTTATTTTTTCATGTTGTGGCACGTTTGCCCCCCATGTGATTTTTACATGTTGTATTCCCGGAAGAACTGGTATGAAATGTGATGAGGTTGAAACGGGAAACATTTTCGAAAGTCATTGTCATAGAAAAACGAAAATAACA
>LOND01028802.1:21492-34411 GCA_014220965.1 Paragonimus kellicotti | reverse complement strand
CTTAACTGTCACACAACCACGAAAAAAAATAATCCTATATAGGAAGAAAGAAGAAAAAGAAAAGAAGGGAAGTGGACCTAACTACTAAAAATAGCTACGTCTATATTCAAACATACAACATCAAGGCGCCTACACCTTGCAAACAAACAACCGAGCTGTAAGTGAAGACGATTCACATCTACTACCATGAACGGCCACGCTTCGCTGTCATAAAGTAATACAGCCTTCATTATCGTCTTATATACGTGAACCTTGAGCCTGAGGGAGATATCTAGAGAAGGAAAAAACGGTGAAAGTGGACAGCCTTGACGTACGCCGCTCCTGGATGCTGAAACTGTCAGACAGTTCACCTGTAAACCCTAACCTGAGCTGAAGTATGGGAATAAAGCGCCCACAGTATGTTCACATACATGTTCTGCGTTTAAGCGACTCTAAAAGTGTAGATCCATCCACCTGAATCGAACGCACCTTTATAGTCGAGAAATACGGCGATTGTTGGCCGGCGGTACACATGACGCTGCTCCAGAATTTGACGAAGAGTAAAATTTGATCAATACCTCCTCGTCCATAGCGAAGTCATGCCTGTTCTTCCCTAATGTTTACTTCCCGAACTGCAGTGAGTCGACGAAGTATAATGGATGCCAGAACCCTTGAAATGACTGGGGTCAAACTAATCCCTCTATGGTTTTCGCAAGAGTCCGGACTCCTTTCTTAAATATGGGAACTATTATCGAGTGACCCCAGCACGGAGGGATGGTCTCTGTCGTCCACACAAGTTGAAACAACTGAGTCAAGGCCTCTATTAACACCTTCTCCACTTCAATGAAAGTGCCGGCACGAGATCATCTGGGCCAGCAGCCCTATTACGATTGAGAGCCGAAAGGCAATTGCGAACCTCAGTCTCAGTGGGTGGTTCCAAATCTACCGACCAGGGTGCTACATCACAAGTTTGTGGCGGCAACACAATAGAAGCAGGAGGCCAACTAAATTGACCCTCAAAGTGTTCCACCCACGCTCTAACCTTCTGGACTTATTATAGATGAGTGTACCATCTGTCTCGCTGATAGCTTCACTGACAGACGGTCGCCTGGGAACCAAGTGGCATGGATAAGCTTGAAGAGTTTGCCGGTGTTCCCTGAGGCAAAAGCGGTTTCCATTTCCTTAACTTTTTCCACTAACCAAGCCTCACGATCAGCCTTTAGACTACGTTTCAGTTTCCTACGGATATCCTCCTGAACTTATTACAAGAACTCTCAGAGAGGAACGTTCCGTCTGACTTCTAACAACCCCAGGGGTTTCTCCGAGATTCTGTTTTTTTCCCATCCACGAAGCGTCCCACTACATGCTACAGTATCTGCTTCATGAATGGTAGCTGAAATCTCGGTCGAGCAGCTATTAGAATATACAGATTAGGAACTGCTTAGTTTGCTTTCCAAGTTGGTTTGATACTTACACATCACCAACGACATAGCCAGCTCCTCAAACGCTAGCCGTTGTAATCGGTAGGGTCGTTGCCAAACAAAAGTACGAACAAAATGACGCATGACGCGAGTCCAACGTATGTGGTCCAGTAAGAACGACAGTCCCGAATGGAACCCCACCACCTATAACTAACAACTACGTGAAGGAGGGCACCACGTTTTATAATGACTCACACGATGCCTAAATTTAGTGCTGACTAAAAACAGGCTAAAACGGTGCACAGTTGCAACAGTAGGCTGCCATTATCCGAGTAATGTGATGCTATCCCAAACCTGCCACCTAATCGAGATTCGGCTTGGGAAACATTTTCGAAAGTCATTGTCATAGAAAAACGAAAATAACAGCATAGAGAGCATTTCACATAGTGTGCTTAAAAGAACAGGTACCAACTAAGATTGAATGTTTGGACGATTAGCACGTTGCTGAACTCTAACATATGACACACAACCTGAAATTAATGATATGTTCAAATAAGCTGTTGCTAAAACTGGAAGTGGCCACTTGCATCTAGTGAATGGTGTAAATGTTTCGAGCTCATATTATTGGTGGAATCTGTAACCGAGTCAATCTGTCACAAGGCCCGAAACGAAAGGAAACGGGCAAACAATTTCGCTGCGAATGATGTGGTGCAATCCACCTGTAATCTCACCTACACAATGTAGCCCAAACGGAATAAGACCAGAGTCGATGAATAGTGAATAATTCCATCTATTGACCTTCACCTAACTGAGGTGCAAGCGTGCGCGATTGCGTCTGTACAGTATGCGGATGCAAACATACAAACGCACACGCATCAGTGCTGCAAGATGCCCAGAGCGAAGACCTCAAGTTTAGATACACTCGTTTTTAGGAACCTTTCGAGGCAAACTAACGAAGCTTCGGTGTAATGTGTCAAACAAGAGTTTGGAGGCAGAAGCGCAAACGGATTCAGCCGGACAAGGGTTGCTACACTTTCAGTCTTCATATCGTTAGACGGTTGCGGTAAAGTTGCACACTAAGCCATATATAGGTTGAATGCTAACAGACTGTCCAAGCCAAGATAAACACAACTGGAGTAACAGGGTTGCAACCAGCGACTGTGCGATTCGTCGTCAGTGTCATCAGAACTGAAAACTAGCCCAATTTTAGATGGGATTCGCACTAAGTAATGCTAAGTGTACTGGCCAGCATGGGGAGAGTGTGAGCGTGTGTGATTTTATGTATCAATGGATAAAACTAACCCGCGTAGTTCGTAATCGATGCCAGGCTGTTCGATATAGCCGACCTGTATCAGACGGATAAACGAAACAGTCAGAAAACATAGATCATGATTTCGAAACAACCAAAAGAGATAGATGGAACACACGATAAAACGCACGCGTCCACATAAACCATGGTGACTCTGGGACGTTTAAACGAGATCAGAACAACCGAAAGCATGGATTAAATGAAGATTCACAAAATGTGTGGGAAATAAGCAAGCATTGCCAACTTAACCATTATGATGAGTTCCTCTTTGAAATAAGAGAAATAAGTCAGAATTCTGTTAATATAAAAATGTACAGTAAATAATAAGGAGACGAAAAATTGATTCAAAAGGTACGCGGTGGGCAATCCGAAGATTCAAATTGTTTACCACAACTGGTGGTCGTGGAAACCGGGGGGAATACAAGGAAAAGACATGCTATTAAAGGTTAATGACACGCAACACGAACTAAATCTGTATGCACGAAACTTAGCCTAGTTCTTACAAGATCGACTAAACATCTAGCAACTTTTGTTATACAATCAATCTACACGATTCTTTGAAGAAACTCGAACTTATCATTGGTCATGTACATTGGTTAATGCACAGCAGTTAACGGGGTATGTGTACATATCAAGACCATTCAATCCCCTTAGTGAAAAAAACGTTTGGATTTACAGTGTTTTCGGTGTTGACAACACGAAGTGTATACTGCCTAGCTGAATATTTTCACAATACTAAACTTTACACGTGAACGGCTATCTATGGTAACCGGGGACCGCAATAACAACCTCCTGGCTTATAGTTGGTGTCGTAACCGCTAAGCCACTGTGAGGGTTTACGTGTGTCAAAATGGGGACCATATGCTACAAAGACAACTTCTAAGAAACAAGTTAACGCAGAACGGGCAAGCTGTTGACAGTACGGTGGTTCTCACAGTGCTCAGATTGTGGGGAATGTAAGACAAGCGCTGTAGTGATAATAAGGCAGGTGTATCAAACAAGCGGTGGCATGCCTTTCAGAGTGAGATGAGCATGATCCATCATGATGAGATGAAACACAGGTGTGTTGTATGTTAACAGACCACACCAGTAGGTTCATTGGAATGCTCTAGTGTGAATCGTCAGCAGTAAACGGAGAATGGTCACAGTAGTGTACTACATGCACACAAACGACTCGCGGCTCAATTACACCATAATAACATGTAACTCACCACAGATGACAACTGGATCGGCTTTATCCAAGACTGCTTAAAGACATTCGGTAGGCTGCTTAACCAATGGAATTGACTCATGGGCAATGTGAGATGCCGGTATGTATATCGGGCCCATTCTGGAAGAGACCGGCGAAATTAAAGAAAAATGTGCATAAGTTTAACATTTTCAGTTAGACATGGCATTAATTTCTGAGGTCAAGTTTGCGCGTTGCACAGGCGACACTGTCGTACAACCAACTCAAGCTCGCTTCCAACCGACAATGAAAATTATGAATCGTGAATCGTAGATAGGCACAACCTTGGAGATAGACTTAACCACCGAATGTCTCCACTTGATTAGTCGGGCTTACGACTTCAATGGTTAGATGTAATGCAAATAAGTGATGGTAATGTGAATTGTATTAGGGCATCGTGGAGATTGACTGTGTAAAAAAATATGGGAAGTTTCAACGAGTTCGAAAGAAATAGGTCAGACTTCATTAGGCAAGACCGGGACTTTATGCTACAGTCGAATCAGGGCTGCGCATGTACGTAGTGGTACGCAGTGGAACTCGTACCATCAATGCCTATACAATTCGAACTCACAAATACACACAACTATGGTTATGCTTTTGACTACATCCCAACTCAAGGTTTCGAACGTCATTTATTTTATATATTGGTGATGGGTAACTTGGTAGATTTGATCACTTAGAAGAGACCCAATTGTGAAAAATCTGGACTTCGGCTGGATTCGAACCAGCGACAGAAACACATGCCCAAACGCGGCAAGTGCTCTACCAGACTGAGCTACGAATACATTTATCAAACGTTCGCTTTATTTGTCAACTGTGCTGCTGCTGCTGTTGCTGACGATGCCAATGAAGCGCTGATCAATATGACCGCTTCAACGAAACATGAGTCGGAGTACAAATCCCGGTCATGGTAAGGAATCAAAGTACAGATGAGCCCTAACGAGAACGAAACTTTAGTCTAGTGCCCGCAACCGTAGAGAACAATGATGAAATTAGTAACTCGGCAAATAAACGAACATCCATTCACGCGCTTCTTTCCAAAAGAGGCCGGTTGAAAAGTCTGTCTGGATGCGAGAGCTGCGGCCAAATATGAGGAGTGTTTAATCGGTATCAACTAAGTAAAGTATTGCATTATCAGGAGCTTGTTTCAACCTCACTATTAAAAGTCCGGTTTCTAAACCAATCAGCATTTTCGCTGATGCTGTCTGACGCATTACATGGAACATAAACCTTAGATGGACACGAGATCCACCAGCTGTAGTGACTATATTTTGGGAACATACAACGAAAGGTCTCCAACCGTTGTCGTTTTAATGAAATACTTTGTGATGTCAAGCACGTCAGTAAGTTAGCGAAGGGTGTCGATGGCCTTGGAATTAAGAGCTCTGAGTTGATATTTCTTGCTCCCGCCACTTAAAATGCAGAGTTCAAATCGGGTCCACATGCGCCGGAACATCACCACCGAGTTAAAGACAAACTTATTCAAACCTAGACAGGGACAATTCCGAATGAAACCATGCGATAGGCAGCATTACTTTATCCAAGCTAATATTATGCGACGATAGTTATATAATGTATAAAAACCATTTCCAAATTGGTATTAACGGGACTATTACCAAGACCATTGAAATGAGCTGTTGATGAGGCAATGGAGGACAACAAATGTTCTGCCCCAACATGGTTCACCTGATTCTTGTCAAACTTATTAAAAGGCAATAGTGACCATAATGCACAACATCAAAACAACAGAAATACACGAACGTTTTCCGATACCTTTCAAATAGTTCAGATAGACGAATTCCGGCGTATTGTTCACTCGGATATCATATGCTCGACTAAGAACCTGCAACCAACAACATATTCAGGACGTAGCATGAAACGAGCATGGTGAAACGGTTTGAAATGCTGGCACAAGATTCATACACCTAATCGTACAATCTGGGATTAAAAGTACAAGCCAGTGACATACCTGTTGTGCCTAGGAGGTTGATGACAAGGAGCAGCTTATTATGGAAACTGACATACTATAAGCAAATTCACTGGCATGGACAACATCGCTTGTTTACAGGTGGGAGTAGTCCCGGTTTTTATCCAACTGATCAGTGTTCGATTGTGAATTTTCCGCAGACAAGATCAGTCATGATTTTGTCTTGATCTCCTGTAAACCAATGGGGTAATCCACAACGTAAGCATTCAAACAATTATTGCTAATCATCGATTTTACAGGTGGTCTACTGAAGAACAATCACGCAAAATCATAATAAGATAGGCGCACACCAAGTACGTGTTACACGTGAAGATGACCTAGGTCTCAACTTGTCTACAATGTGTGAGGTCAATGAGTGAAAACAAATACTGGTCTGCGTGAGTGGACAAACAGTACCAATTATGCTGTGCATTATGACTATCATCTAGCAGTGAATCAGCCAACTGCCGGCAAAAAAAAACAGAAGAGAGACACGTGGGGGGAAATATCAGTTGGGCAATCGTGAAATACCTGTATGGGGAGCATTCGGACACTACGGAGACCAGAAGATTCACGGCTAGGAGGACTTTTGGGTCAGTACACAAATGCGGACCAGAATGGAAATGTCAGCTATGAACTTTGTCGAAGACGTACACCATGCTGAACAAGGCGAGTGACGACCGTTCGCCCGTGCGTATTCCGGAACGCTCGGGATGCGCGATCAATTGGTCAACTACTCACGTTGCACAGCCTGCGATGGTTAGGTCACGTACTCCGTATGCCAGCTGAGCGTTTACCGTACCGGGCATTATATACTGAGACCACCAACAGTTGGGTGAAACCACGTGGTGGTCAAGCAACAACGTGGTCACGAAATATGAAGACTCTGACTGCTCCATTGAGCAAAGTGGGACAGGTGTCGCCTGCCTGGATGGGGTTCCCGTGATCGCTCAAATCATTGTCCGAGATGGTTGTATGCTGCAGTCAATCGCGTATCTGTATTCATACCATTTCTAGCTCTTCCGTTTGGCCTTTTTATTATCGATATGATTATTTATTATTATTGCTCTATAACCTTCTTAATAACGTTTTCTTCTAGGATATTCCACGTCACTGTTGAGGTGAGCGGCAGCCCGAGCCACAGTACCTTTTGGTCAGGCTCATGGCTGTTATGATGATGATGATGACACAGTCAGAGCTATGAACGACGTACGTATACATGATGTGATGATTCACAATTGAGGTGATAATCACGGCGCACCGAAAACAGGAACAGTGAAAGAATAGTGCAACAACAGACGACTGAGAGTTAGGAAGAAGCTATGTAAAATTGTAGGCTAACGAGTCAAACAATGGTCTATCAGGTACCACGACCTTGTGAAAGAGGCACCATTTACATAGGAATCAAAATGCACAGTGGGATTTAAACGGTATTCTAACATTTAAAAACTCACAAAACATAATACAGCACGTTCACTTACCGGTGCGGCTGACTTCAGCGTCTCCACAAATCGTCCACTAACAAGCATACAAATCGCGTGTATGTATGAACAAAGTGCATCAGTTGGGAGCAATTGTAAACATGACTGTGGGAATAGGAAATTAAAGAGAGAATGGCGTAACAGAGTGCGATTCATGGAACTCAAACGAAAGTGTGCACTCTCATGCAGTTTATCGAAGTATGCGTATAAAACGGGTAACACATACACATAAGCTTGGCAAATTATTGTCCACATTACGCCAATGCAGAATAGGATCATGTTTAAACTGTCATTTCATTTGCATGAAGTTCCCGCGTGCTACGGACTTTGTTTTTAAGGAGACAACTGATGCTATATGAACATCACACAGTATTTTCAAAAAATATTCATATATATATATATATATATATATATATATATATATAAAAGCTCTATAACAGATGGTACACCTGACTGACATACAACGTAGGATAAAACAACCACCAAATGGAACACTGTGACTGAACGCGAGCAAACCGTTAGCTTTATGTTGGTGTTAGTAGGACGTAATTGATCAAAATTCGCCAAAGGCACATGACCAGTTTTACGGCTATTAGCACTCAAAAAGTATAGATGCCTGCAAAGTAAAACCGAAAATGAAGTGGCACGTCGTATGTCGTTGAGTCGCAGCTAACCACCGTCTTTCTCTCCTACGTTCCAGAGTCAACGGTCCACTCGATCTCAGAAGAAGAAGCGCCAACCGAAGACTGAACCATGGCATAATGTCCGGCATTGCCTTTTGATCTGTTCTTACTCTAGTAGCAGTGTAACGTACTATGAATAGATAAGTCCTGGCAAGTTCGCGTTCTCCCTTTCGGTGTGCATCGTACAGTACTCAATGAACCTAGACCACATCTGCCGCAGCACATACTGAGGTTAGACGATGACAACTCATGTGTGTTATTTTGTAGTCTAGGATGTTGGTGCAGACTGAGATTCTGTGTACTTGCGGCACGCCCACTGATTTGCGGACTCCACCGACTCTGAGAAAACTCGGAAAACGGGGTGTTATTTTTGAAATAGGTGTAGCGTTACAGTAGTCGGAATGATTTACCAAAGAAACAGCGAAAGAAGAATGAGCCAAAACGAAGTTTTCCGTTAATTCCGCGAAGTCCTATTATTCATATATTATCGATAAAAAGAACAAAGCACGTAAAATGTAAAAACGCTTACATCATCGAATTAAAAGTTAGCTATGAACTGAAAGACAATTTTATCTATTGAGTTTGACAGTGTACGGAAAGCACGTTCGTCAGCGAACTGTAAAACACTTTCAAGTTACCGCCTGGAATTGAAACATAATTTGATAACAGTCCACATCAATTTCATGCACAACAGTCTGCTCGATTGTTGGAGAAAAGGCATTTTTCCCAAAAATTCGTCTTATTTGTCAAGAAAAATTAACTTTTTCATTTTTAGAAATTTGAATGCCCGCCAATTTTTTCGAAAATTCGAGTTTCGCGCTCGTCTCTGATTGGTCCGTTGAGTGGACCTAGGCCCAAGGCCGCTCAAAACCTATAAATACAGCTGCTGTACACCACTGTTTTGCCTTCGGGCTGAGCAGCAAATATAGCTCGTTTGAAGCCGTCTTCTTCCTTACTTGTTTGGGGGTTCTAAGTTGCGAGAGTTGGGTTCCGATACTTGCGCTCTCGATTTTCGTGCTGTTCGTAATATCGTTTGTGATCAAAATACTGCTTGCAGTCTTTGCGTTTGTTTTTGCCTTTTTCTGTCAGAGAGGCGGAGTTGTAGCATCAATTACTCAATAGTGCAGTGTAGTCAGCTGACTTTTATTACTGTCACTTCGGTGGTGGTCAGTCAAATGTGAATGATGTTCGATGCCGTTATTTTTTAACGAATCCGCAGAGTGAAATTTGTGGACGCCGTCTTACTATCACTTGCAACTGGAATATTGGTTTAGTTTGGCACCTATACATTGAACGTCTGAGCTTAGACAGAAGGGTCTTTATGAATTAAGTCTCGTCTCCCCTCTCTCTCTTTGTGAAATCGAGGCTATGGCGATAACTGTTTGTGTAGTCACATGACAGCAAAGCTGTAGAATTAACTGCTTACTGCTATTTGTGATGTCGATGCTATGAGGTCAGCCGCCGTTCACTGCATGGAACGTGCTAACTTCAAAGGAAAAAACAATGAAACCAACGAAAATATAAAATAGTCTGTAACCACGCAGATGCAAACGGGTTACTGACAAGATCCCCAACCTGATAAGCAATGTCAACCGACTTCAACCACGTCATTGCATTGCTGTCTGACCACCTCATGGTTACCGTCAATTGCTGATATTCCTTTATAAATAATGTCATGTGTCGTAAACGTTCAACTGTCACAAAGAATACGTGACCCAGACACTACAAACTTTGTAGCCACGTTATTACTTTAATCCATCACGCATGCAGTTTTCAAAATATGCTCCGACGAGCAGCTTATGCAGTCAACTCCCAACATGAAGGCTAACAGACACAGAAAACTATGAGCAAACACTGTATATCTGTTTATCTCCTCGTAAAAGACGGGACAAGTGTCCCGACGACAGACCATATAGAGGCACTGGGAAGTCAACCATATGCTCTCGACAGGTGGACATCTTTCCTTGGCTACAGCTGAAGGGTTGACGAGAACACACAGTAGGTTGAGTAACAAGCCCTCGGGCTCTAAGTTCCAGGTCGCGAAACTCACTCGGGCATCAGCCTCGGCTTCCGAAATGTCCCCTTGCCGATAATGAATCCACGATCGCAATTGGAGAGTCACCCGTCGAATGGATAGTACGTCAGTAAGGACCTCCACATAACCCGCACTGGATGCGCTCATAGAAATGGAGTCCATGAGCGGTAACGCTAGGTCGAGCATAATCAAAGCGCGATCTAACATGGAGGCGCGTCTACAAGAAAAGACAAAAGCAAGACACAACTTCATACCAGCTTGGTGCTCGCTGTGACAAAAAAAAGACGCTCTCAGATCTGACAAGAAAGTCTGATACAGTCATAAAACCGGGTAGTAAGTTGAGAAAGACAAACGTACTGACCTATTCCAGTCCATCATTTCATTCACGAAAGAATGGTGGACAACAAGAAGTAGAACACGGAGCGACAAACTTTAACCCATAAGTTTGTTCCATTATGAAAAAAAAACACTTGGCTTGGACTGTCACGGAATAAACCACAACACGAGACACTGCTGACACGTCTAAATAAGTGTAAAACAATCAGTGATTAGTGGTCAGAGCACGATAAATGTGAGCAATTCCTATTGACTCATAAAATACTTGTTCAAATCGCGAAAAATTCCCAGTGTAGTCATGAAAATACTGTGTAGCGAACAAGCTCGTTTTCAGTGATTCATCATCAGGCTAAATACATCACATTTATATCACAAATTTTACAGGGGAATCATTAAAGGGGTAAACGGGGAACGGGTGGTTAATGAGGTCAGTCAGTTCAATGTCACGCTGCAATCAAGTACCCACTTGAACAATGGGTCTTGACAAGCTAACAGGGTGTGGGGTTGGCCATGGCAGATCCAAAGCCTGAACAAAACGTTTCTGGGCGCACAGGGGTGGGTTGTACAGGCGAATTCCAATAGCTTCAGCTGTGGACAGAATCCTACGCCTCACTGCCCTCGACTGGGTGGCTTTAACTCGGTAGATTGGACGAAATGCATCCGTCACATTGACAGTGATTCGAATCCACCAGTGCGATAGTATGCACTGTTGAGTCAAGCTGAGTAGTGTTCCCGGACCCGTTCAGATAAGCGTCTGGTCGTGCGGCCAACATAACTGGTTCCACAGGAACAAGTGAATGAGTATACACAAAACGAGGCTGCAGAAACAGGCACTTTATCTTTTAGGCGTGGGCACAAAACCGGATTGGACGTGAAGTGGACACGTAATTTAGCGGCGCAAAATGTATTAACTGCACTTGTGAGCCTACGCGTGATAGTTTCGGCTAGCGCATCGCCCTTGAATGATGATCCGATGTACACAGTTTTTCTCTCTGCTAGAGGCAGCTGGTCTTTTTTTTTTTACTCCGCTGTTGCATGGCTGTCTATGAACGAAGATTGCCTTCAGAGTACTTATTCCATGATTACTAGGTCCAGAATCAGTTATAAAGAAATTGCGGCAACTCATCTTAGAAGATCCATCATTAGCAAGGATTACGTATTTCTGGAACAGAAGACTTCGAATTGAAACAAATGTTTTTCTGATATGTGACCATTTTTTATTCATGTTGCACATATGAATGACAAGTCTTCCGCAACGGTATTATCCATGCAAATTCCTACGGCCCTGCCCATCAAACAGTCAATCAGTGCCTTTCAAGGCGAGTGACGCAAGACTACTGAAATGAATGTGCTGACCATTCCAAGTAACACATCTATGTATCGCGCGCTGAATGCAGTCATCAGCTCGGTGACGTAAACATACATTCGAGAAAAGTAATTGACTATTCATGTCGGTCTCCAAAAAATTGTAGATTTTGGTGTTGAATCTGGCCAAGAGGTCCGTCGGATTTACATTGTTATCGAGTACGCAAAGGATGTCGTCAACGTACCTCTTATAAAAATTGCATTGGCCTACCGCTGAACTCAGTTGTTAGTTTTTCAATTTCGCCACGAAAATATCTGCAAACAGTGGTCACCAAATACTTTTGAGCAGATACCGGGATTGAGTCGACTGGTCGTGACGGCGTCGGCAAACTGTAAGGGTCGATAACATGAGTGGTGACCACGATGTATTCAGCAACTACGGACACTTACTACTTACGTGTCCTCCGGTAGTATAAGCTTCTACACAGGTTTAAGTTACCCAGCGTCCCTCGGTTCTGCTCGGGCAACCAACCCAAGAATCCGCGACAGGCTAAAGAAAGTCAAGCATCACTCGCTTAATACTTTCAACTAATCAAGATTAATGGTAACAGATAGCCGTTATGAAACGAAAGGGACATGTGGAAATCAGATAAAGGAGATTCCTAGACACTGCTTGAATGTTCCGGCAGACTTAATCCACTCTTGTTTGACACATTACACCGAAGCTTCGTTAGTTTGCCTCGAAAGGTTCATAAAAACGAGTGTATCTAAACTTGAGGTCTTCGCTCTGGGCATCTTGCAGCACTGATGCGTGTGCGTTTGTATGTTTGCATCCGCATACTGTACAGACGCAATCGCGCACGCTTGCACCTCAGTTAGGTGAAGGTCAATAGATGGAATTATTCACTATTCATCGACTCTGGTCTTATTCCGTTTGGGCTACATTGTGTAGGTGAGATTACAGGTGGATTGCACCACATCATTCGCAGCGAAATTGTTTGCCCGTTTCCTTTCGTTTCGGGCCTTGTGACAGATTGACTCGGTTACAGATTCCACCAATAATATGAGCTCGAAACATTTACACCATTCACTAGATGCAAGTGGCCACTTCCAGTTTTAGCAACAGCTTATTTGAACATAACTCATTAATTTCAGGTTGTGTGTTATATGTTAGAG
>LOND01028802.1:6100-21392 GCA_014220965.1 Paragonimus kellicotti | reverse complement strand
TGCCTTTCGGCTCTCAATCGTAATAGAGAGGGCCGCTGGCCCAGATGATCTCGTGCCGGCACTTTTCAAAGAAGGTAGAGAGGCGTTAGTAGAGGCCTTGACTCAGTTGTTTCAACTTGTGTGGACGACGGAGACCATCCCTCCGTGCTGGGGTCACTCGATAATAGTTCCCATATTTAAGAAAGGAGCCCGAGGCTCTTGCGGAAACCATAGGGGATTAGTTTGACCACAGTCATTTCAAGGCTTCTGGCATCCATCGTATTCCGTCGACTCACTACAGTTCGAGAGGTAAACATAAGGGAAGAACAGGCTGGTTTCGCCCTGGGCGGGGTTGTATAGATCACATTTTTACTCTTCGTCAAATTCTGGAGCAGCGTCATGTGTACCGCCGGCCAACAATCGCCGTATTCCTCGACTATAAAGGTGCGTTCGATTCGGTGATCGATCTACACTTTTAGAGCCGTTTAAATGCAGGGCTATACCAACCAAGTATGTGAACATACTATTGGCGCTTTATTCCCATACTTCAACTCAGGTTAGGGTTTACAGTGAACTGTCTGACAGTTTCAGCACCAAGGACGGCGTCCACTATTTTTGTTCAACTGCGTCATAGATGAAGTACTGGAGGACTGTCCCCAACACCCACAAAGATGCTGGCGTGGACCTCCCTGAACACTGACAATCGAAAGACTGCTGACATACTTGCATATTTGCTGACGACACAAGGACGATTCGTTTGACAACTTTCAAACGGCACAAACAACGCTAAAACGCTATTTCGCGTTCTGCTAAGTACTTTGGAATGCACTTTCGCAGCCTCAAAATGTAAAGTGCTTCTGCAAAACCCCCCCCCCCAAGAAGGTTGCTGTGATTACGTAGATTTAACGTCAGATAATGAAACCACGAAAGTTGTTGACCGGTTCGTATACCTGCGAGGCTGCATCAGCGGCGGCGGCGGAGGTGTAGGGAATGAAATAGAAGCGCGTATTTCCAAGGCTAGGGCGGTGTTCACTAATCTGAGACACCTATGGCGACAGAGAGGTATTTTCTCTGAAGCGTTAAGGTCGTGTATATCAGACAACAGTGAGAACTGTATTACTTTACGGCAGCGAAACGTGGCCGCTCAGAGTAGAGGACGTGAACCGTCTTCAGGTATTTGACCACCGATGTCTGCGTTCAATCGCTCGTATCACGTGGCACAAACAAGGAGGTTAGGAGGCGGGTGTTTGGTGTTCGTTTGACTGTCGAACGAGTTCTTTTGTTCAGTCACTACATTTGCACAGACTTAGATGGTTAGGTCATGTACTAAGGATGCCAGCTAGTCGTTTGCCACACCGAGCACTGTTGCCGACGCTGCGGCCGACTGGCGCAAGGTGCGAGGTGGACAGATGATGACCTGGCGTAGACAAATGAAATCGTTCACGAAGGGGTTGGTCACTGTAGATCGGGTTCGTCTCCCGGGCTGGGGCCCTCGCGACTCACAGAGTCGGTGGCTTGAGACGTTAGGTGAGATGGCGGCTAATCGAGCTCAGTGGCGTGAATGTTGTCGTTGTTTGGCCGAGTTGTCTGTGAAGTGAGTGCACTTAATGATGCGGGGCAGTGAAAGCCGTAAGGAAGCTGTCTTGCTGATGACGCCTTACTTTCACTTACAGCTTGGTTGTAAGGTGTAGGCGCCTTGATGTTGTATGTTTGAATATAGACGTAGCTATTTTTAGTAGTTAGGTCCCCTTCCCCATCCTTTCTTTTCTCTTCTCTCTTTTGTACAGAGTTTGCTTTTTTCTTCACGGTTGTGCGGTAGTTATGCATAAGTGAGAACCACAATGAACATTTCAGTAGTGGACTTCAGTGCAGTGAAGAAATCCAGGTGTTTTTAACAAGACCGCTTAACATTTGGGTGATAAGTCGAAAGGTGAAGATGTAAACGATGGAGTTTTCAAAAACCACAGATATATACTGTGGTGAATTATTAAACCAGAGGTACGAGTATTCCAACTCTCGGCGGAATACCTTAACGCGGCAACGAGGTACGTCCAAAAGCGTTTGGATCGCGGACAACACGGGCGACCGGACGAGCCATCGCTCAACGAGATCGGACCAACGGACGAGACATGGCAGGCAAAATGGGATGGATGACCAGATCGGAGGCACGATTATTCCAACACTCGGTGGAATATCTCGACGCGGTCGTGAAATACGGCCAAAGCCCACAGCGGATAGATTGCGGACAACACGAGCGACAGGACGAGCCATCGCCCAACAAGATCGGACCAACGGACGAGGAATGGCAGGCGGAAAACCCCCGACAGAAGGCGTCGGTCACACACACAAACCGGGCAGAAGTGCACACGACGTGTGAGCGGTAACCGGAGGATGTTATGGACCGAAAAGCCGGCTCGCAACGCGAGCATTGCAACCAGCAAGTTGGACAATAAAGATTGTGCTTTATTGGGCGCCATTTCGTTGCAATGTGGTCACACATTTGTCTGAAGCAAACAGCAAGCCGTCAGTCCGTAATTTTATCGCCAGCGTTTTGACATCTTCCATTGGCTGAAATGACATTCCGACACACTTTATAGAACGCTTAGCTATCAGCAAAATACGGGGAAAAAAACGATAACGCTTTTGAACATTAAGCAAATGATACTTCACAGAATTCAGCAATGAGAATCAGTGATCGAAATTAGTAAATCGTCTAATCGTAACCCAGCCCGAAATAAGCAAAGAGGTGCAGAACAGTCATCTTGTGTGAAGGGACGGGCGGTAAATAACGAAATGATCATAACAAACTTATGAAGGACAACTAGTGGGCGGAATGGAAACGAAAGCGAACTCACGCCAAAGTCTGTGAAATCAGCAGCACAGCATCTAAGGCTGATGGATTAACGTGGGCGTTAAGCACGGCCGTTTCCATTGCATCCTACGGGATTCGCGTAGCACATGAAACAAAATGGGACATACAAGAGTCAGGTCAAACTGAGAATTGCCTTCATATCTCTGAGGGGGTGGATTTCTAGTTAACAGTATAATCGTGTTTAAAAGTAACAAAAAAATAATTACAGGAACTAAAATAAATCAGCATGTGAAATTGAATTATGAACAAAGTGGTGGGAAAGCTGGATAAGACAAAAGGTTGATGAAGTGGAAACCACTCTCGTAGTATGGAAGAACAGTAGAACACTTAAACTTGACCGTGATACGGGTGGTAGAGACTAGTCCGTTAGTGAAAACGTAGGAGGCAGACGACGCGCTTGTTCATAATAACCCAAGCTTAGTGTGTCCGCTTTCTCCAGGTAGTCCCCACATCCCTGAGGTTACATGGTAGTTCATCATTTTCAATAAAACTAAAATCCACGGTTGCACCATGGTTCACAAACACTTCATCATTGCTGACTGGGTCGACTCCACGTTACCATTGAACAAATAAAGTGGCGAGGGACTAGCGAAGGCTTCAAATGCGGACATTCGGACAATTCCATCTTAACCTAGATGACTTTGTTAGTTTCTACATAGGAAGAAGTAAAATGTAATCAGTTCGATTCTGAGCATAGCCACATTGCAAAACCATACAACACCTTGGGAAGAATGGGGGAGTTTCTCTTTTATGGGAGGGTGTACAAAACAGGTTTTACTTGTCGACAAGTTATGTGGATAAATGTATGGCTAACAATCGCGGTAGACCTCATTTAAAAAAGGCACATTTAATAAGCCAGGTCAACCAGTACTACAATGGTAATCTGTACGAACAAAAAATGACAGTTAAGTAAGTAAACATGCTAATCAACGAACTTCTCTAATAAGTCAAGGTCAGGATATAAAGAGAACGGACAAATATATTCCACAAGAACTGTCCCATCATTGTTCAAGTTCATCACAGACAAAACAAAGAAGACTGTTTACAGAACTCACATAATCCAGACATTAATGTTCTATCTGATGGGAAAATAATTGGTCTGGATTATGCTGAGCATAAGGGCAAATAATTCAACCATTTCCAAGATAAAAAGGAGCGTAACAGAGCTGTGGCGTGAAGATTGTCAATGTTTGGCTGAAGATTTTATACAGTAGAGAATAATAATTAAGCGGATAATCTGTAGGCGCAAGGAAGCTGTCATGCACATGCCGTCTTGGACTCATGAAATTCCATCGCCCGTTAACTAGGTTTGTGTAAACTGATGACGAATTTTTGAGTTCAGGTACAGGTTTTCACTTAATGATTAAGTCACAACCTTTTCCCCCATTTTGTCTTCAAACTGGGATTTTACCATCATCTTATGCAAACTAAGCATCAGTGTGAGTTATCGATGGTCACACCGAACAAGCGAATGCATACGTTGACGGTGATCATTTTGTGGTAGGGTATGGACTACCTAACAGTAACCAAAAGACACGTGTCGCCCAATACGTCGAGTCACAAAAGCACATTTGACTGTAATAATAGGAAACCTAACACGCTTTTTCTTTACAATCCGCCACTGATCACAATAACTTCCTATAATGAGTTACTAAATGTAAGAGAAGGCAAGACCGCGTTTTATAGAGAAATGCACATCATTTGTCGTTTAGTGAATTGGAATAATTCGTCTCGAAGTTAAATTGTCAACAATTCTGAGTAGTTCGCTGCCTCAAAAGCGTCCAAGAGACTTCAACGTTTGATAGGCAGCAGTCTCGGTCAGTTGAGTACGGTAGGTGGAGTAAGATTATCCAGTCAAAACGACTCACATTCTGCAGAGTGAGGTTCGGTGTCATCACGTTATAATATGGAGCCAGTTCCACGATCAACTCCGGATGTTATTTAAAGCATGATACTCACGATCCAGTAGTTGATATCGGTTTAGCCAGTTTGGTCCTATACCAGTATCGCACATCACACCGCAGTCGCAAACAATTTCAAGATGAGCTGATTCATCCACAAACAGCAATGAGCCTCGCCAAATAATGCTATGGTTCAAGCCACCACTAGCCACGACGGTGTCTTAAAAAGAATGATGTTATCAAAAGGAAAAAGAAACAAGATGGATTGCACGTCGCATTGAGGATCTTCGAATTTACTGTTTAGCCCTAAGATTTCAGGGTATATATACTACGCATATACAACCGCGCATGACAAGCTTTCAAAGCACGTCGTATCTATCGCGATGGATTGTGGCTCAAATCCACTTAAAAATGTAATGTAAAGGATCGAAAGGATTTAAAACATAGTAAACAAGGCAAGCCGAAAAGTACACAGTTGCGAACAATATGATCAAAATGGATGTCTGCAAAGAACGAACAACATCAAGTACTGCCTCTTCAAGGGTGCGAAATTTGGAGGAACAGTACACTTATGTGTTTGCATTGCCACCGACGACAGGCAAGTTTGGACCATAGAAAGATCTGGCTAGTGTGTACGATACGATACCTTAGATAATCTGTTGTTCACCGAGTTTGACATTTGGGTTGAAAACGTTTCGTCATCAAACGAGGTGACAGTATCAATGCGTAGGGGCTTGGGCGTATAAACTTAAGCGTGCAATCAGCCACAGTCACGTTGTAGTCAAATGACCGTGGACTCGACACATGTTTTGTCGTGTTCTTCTAAGTGGCAACGCCCGGCACGGCTAAAACACTCTCTTCGGAAGCAACTAGAAGGCATTATTTATGTGACTCTTCACAATTCCTTCACAGTAGAGTTCGCAGATTAATCAGTTGAACGATTTGGTTGTTCGAAGGGCTATTCGGACGAGCTGTTACTGCGCAATTTCTACCAAATTTTGTCAAATCGTAGTAATTAACATTACGGAAAAATTCAATAACAATTACGCAGCTTTGTGAGTCCCGAAGTAGACTGTTTTCAGACAGACGACTTGATCGTTCTAGTATTAAACAGAAAGTATACGTATGAGCAAGTTGGGCAGCAAAAAGTACATAAGGATTTAGTTTAACTGTGGTAACTCCTATCACGTTCTCGAAAACATAGAGAACCGGGACAGTTGTATTTATAACGGTGATTTCTCGAAGGAGTTTTATAGTTCAGAAATCTCGAGGTATCAATTTTGCTTGAATAAAATACCAGACTGCGCACACTGGCACTGGACATTTCACTCTAGTATTCGGGCGTATGACATCAGATGTTGAAGTCTGTTCGAGGTAATCCTTCAGTTTATGCACTCACGCCTTTTTACAGATGTAGCTGGTTAAGTTGTGTCAGGAGAGGTCCTGGTATTGACAGATTTTTCAAACCGGCACAACAGGAACATGAATTATGACTGGTGGTCAGCCTACGTTGGTAATTGTTATTCACGAGCTCCATTACAGATTGGTGTCACCGGCAAATCATTCAGTATGCCATTCAATTTATTACCGTGATGATTCCACGCTCAGTTATTCGTTATTTCACCGATAAAACCTCTAAAACGATATTCGTCAGTGGCAGCGATGTCGTCAACAAAATCACGCCTGAACCATCGCCTTACGAATCAGTAGGCAAGGTAAGCAAAACTGTTCACCGCATTGATCAGAAGAATATCCAACGGACACCTGTTTAACGTTTACGAACTGATGAAACGTTTATAAACTGCATGCCAAGCTCGGTAAATAGCTGAACAGAAAAGCCATTGCCCTAGCTATTACATTTGTCAATATTTTCAACCATTTCATACTAACGTAGATAAATGTGTACGGAAGGAAAACATAGATGGGTGCATTTTGCAATTGTTCATACACTGTCGATCCTAATTAGAAAGCTTAGGGGGATGTGGACACTCACAGTCGTCTCCAGTTTGACAAGACACGGCAGACTTGAGCACCACCATATAGTGGACTCAGACAGCACGTTAAAAAACGAAGATTGATTGAGGAACAGTTGAATTGACCGTGCTCGCTACTTGGCCGTAGATATGCACATGACGGTCACGGCTACGGCACTCTCAATTCGTGTCATAAGAAGCCCGTTCTTTAGCGCATGCCAGGAACAGATAGTTTCCATTCCATTTAAAACGATACGTTAGAATAAAACGTCATGAGCCCTAATCGGCAGCAACAAACATTCAAAACGTCTAGGAATTGTCTTTCAGATAAATAGTTTGAATCAGGTATGTGTAACAAATACTGGGTTCGATGAAAGACAGGAGATTGTTCCACCCACTAGACAAATTAGATCATATACTTCCTTTACGAAAAAAACACTAAAGATGCTCAGAAGTCAAAGGACGACAAAAATATTCTCACCGCAAATTTATTGACATTGTGTAAAGAGATAGCTTTGAGATGTCTCAAGATGCTTGAAACGGAGAACGAGATCTCTTGATCACCTCGCAATTTGACTGACAAGGCAAGGTCTAGGGCGACAGTGAAATCTCGCTCTGCTTGCATGCCGTTCGAGGCAATCAGATCAAACAAACCAATCGCGAACCACGGTCGCCAAGCCAAAGGAGAAACCGTTCTTTTCACACGTTTCTGTGAACAATAGGTGCAATATTTGCCACGTAAATAGTCTTCCGCATGTGCACGTATCCATTCGGCATCTAATCGGGCATCATCAATAAGGCCACGGCTTAAATAAAGCTGTGGGACGTGAAACGCGCAGAATGGCAGGAAAAGAAATGCATTAGTGTGAATAAAGCACTCAGAATGAACATTGCTAGGTACATCCATCACACGAAACCCATGGTTGTAAAGGAAGTACTGGGTGGCATACAGTCAGGCTGTCGGAAACTAGCCAAGGTCACTGAAGGATCGGAATTCAAATACGTACTGGGACCGTTACTAAGAAATTTCAAGTGGTTCGTAATATGCGTATTATTCCTGCAGATAACCATAACAAATAAGTGAAATTAGTTGGAAAAATTCTTTTACAATACGCCTTAACACACGAACCACAACGTCGGTTTTCAGTTGGCAACACAGTCACACAACTGGGTCGAACTGAGTTAGGTTAATCGAATTGGATCACAGTAAAAACAACAGTCACGACGTTATAATAGTTAGCATCCAGAGTACTACGCTGTCACGTAGCTGTAATCCAAAGTTTTCGTGGAGTACAAACAACCACACATACGAGGCTATTGGTACTGAAAACCGGCTGGTTTGATATGCTGGCCACGTCACACTATACGCATCAAGTCTTTAGGCAAAGGCAATAGTCAGAACCGTGCGTAGGATGTTTTAGAACTGGAGCTGCCAGCGAGAAAAACACCACCCAACTGCAAGTAATATAACACAGAAATTGTAAGATATCCACATCATACCTAGTACAAATTAAGTCAAACAGTTTGGATGTCATGTTTGGCCGCAGTCTTACCGCATATTCATTGAGCCGTGAGATACTGTAAAATCCACACAAAGACTGGGTATAAACGCTGGGAGAAGTGCAGAGGCAACTAACTAGTGGCCATGAGAGCAGGAAAACATATATTTAACAAGACGGTGAGAGTGGACAGCTCACAGAGACCATACAATTACCAATAAAATAAAACGGGAACAGTACCATAATTAAGACAAACTGTCGTAGTTTATTCAATAACGATGGATGACGTAGAGTGCAATGGTCGGCGTTACTTACTGTCAGACGTTTTTCTCTGTATTGTACCTCAGACGAGTTTAATCTAATAGCCTCGTTGATATGTTCCAAGGCAAAACCAAGTTTATGCTGAACAAAAGCGAGAGAAAGCAGATACACACAATGGAAAAAGTAACAGACTTTGTCTTCTCGAGAAAACAGTTCACTGAGAACAAACCTGTAGTAAGGATTGGTTGGATCACTCTAAAGAGGAGAATATTTATGGTTTTATTGACCAACTTGTGTAAGCTTCAGTAACAGTGTAAAAGCTTTTTGATGTTCTCCACAATTGGAGAGTAATATACTTCGCACTGAATTGAATTGGATGGTCAAAGCAATAGAATACACAAACCGACTGCGGTATCATTCTTTGTGTTTCCAGTAGATCGAATTTCTGCTTGAACTTGCTGACGGACGGCCTGTACAAAGTTCTGACGTTTAATCAACACAGTAGATAAAAAACGGCAAACCTACATCGAACTTTTTTTCTTCGCAAAAAGTCTTTCTCCGCACCGGCATGAAACAAGCGACCGGTTGTAGACCTCCTTTTATAGTCGGACAATATATGAAACAAGCAGTTACCGTATTCCTCGAAATAACACGCCTCAAAAAATTGAATCTCACGAGATACGACGTGTAAGACAGACTAGAGCGATATAAGAATACATTTTTTTAATGGAACATACCTGTGCCAAGTAGTTTTCATATGACCAATCTGGATGATCTGATTTGCCATAAACTATAGAACCAAACGGGAATACATGATTGTTAAGGATTTTGTGTCGATTTATCAATTCTAATAAAGCTCCTGTAGTCTGTTCAATTTGTGTTCGTCGTCTGAGAAAATTCGGATGCACATCAATCAACTCCAAATCTCGTAGGCTCAGATCCGCGTTGAGTGAAATCAGGCGAACAGACTCCTTGTGGTCGGCGCTCACAAAAGTGCTCAGCAAAGCGAACACAATAAACGACTGCATGAAAACTGCCAATAAATGAAGTGGAAAGAAGAAATATAAAAAGTAAACGGCATACTGATAGGAATCACTACCAATCCTAGAGTGGACGTTTAGTTTAAACATGATGAACACTGCCTACCAGTGTTTTTCGTGTAATTTCGTGCCGACATCCAGTACGATCAAAATATTCTGCCCAAAATGCGATGATGAAGCCCAACATTCAGGTAAACTTTCCGTGTCTCAGCAGCACAGTTCGACTCAGAATTGAACAACAAGCAATCATGTGGGATACCCGACAGTATACGATTAATAAGGCACTGTAATAAATACCATGCGTCGACTGCACCAATGTTTCGCAGGTTGGTTGGTTATAAACGTGCATAAGTTATGACAGAAAACCAAAGACAAAAGCTATTGGCACGCTCCAAGTTAAAAAATCAAGAGGTCGGGTCATTTTATGTTTAACTCTTTCCGACGTAAACGGTGTTCTTTGAGACTGGAGTCAATACAAAGAAGACGACGGACGAAAAAGATTCGTCGGTGAACTAAAACAATCGACATCTGTGGCAGCTATTGAGGCAAACGCTTGACATCATATCAGACGTGGTACAGTCTCAACATTTCTCGCGAATCAGTTCAAACAGTAGTGTGAACAAACCATGAGATCGGAATGTGTGCAAATTGATTCACAAACGCAAGCAACGGTAATTAACATGAGCTACTCAATACATCTTTAATAGTGAACTAAAGTGGTACGGAGGCATGAGTCTAAGTGTTAATTTCGCAACCGAGGTGGTCGTGAGACCGCTGATTCGTAACGTCAATGGTGGATCATAGCAACCGTATAGGGTGACAATTGGGATTGAGGGGGAAATGACTCGATAAGCCATAGAACAACAGCAGACTAAGATTTTTGATACAGTGTGTCACAAGGTGACTTATCAACGAACTTGACAGGCCAGTTACGTGGTTGGAAACTGTCAAGCAAAATTGTTAGAAGGCGCATCTCCTAACGAAGCAGCCAGGACGCATCACGCCGTATCGATCGATCGGCCCAGTTCGGATGGTATGGTCGTGGGTGGTGGTATGGTTCCACTCAGCCAATCAGATTGCAGCCGTGCGGTCGAACGCCTGTGCGCTATCTGGACTGTTTTCTCGCGTTTGTTTTCTGATGCCATCTGTAACGTGACGTATTCTAACACCATATATGACCGTTTCATTTGATTCGCTCTGCGTCCGACTGTCATGTATGATCGTCTCATTTGATTTGCTTCGCGTCTTGTCGGCCATGTATGGTAATCGTTTCGCCCTATAAATTTAGAGTCCTGTGGTCCACTTCTGACTCGGACCTCAGATAAACAGTGATGCCGCGTCTCCTCCTTCTTGGTTTTGGGTCAAACGATTGAGAGCGTAATCAAAAGGATGATTCAATAAAACGACAATTTGTATCACAATAATAGTACCGCATGTTGTTCGGCTAAAACTTCGACAAGCTTATCTAAACAGATCAAATATTTTGCACAAAGGAGCAGAAAATAACTTTGAATGCGAACAAGGCTTAAACACAAAATAATTCAGTAAAACAGTAAATAACAAGAACGACCGGAAATAGCTTTCCCAAGATCGCAAGGTCATCTGTATTTTGGTGTCACAACTTCCGTTCCGTTACGGAATTTCAATATAACATTCCAGTCTAGTGTTCCTTTTCGAAGAAGAACTATTGATAAGTCCATGGGAATGCAACACCTGTGATCAATTGTGAATTATGTTTAATTCACTTCTTTTAATACAGCATTTTTTCGAATTCTATTTCCCGTAGGGCGAACCACGTTTATTGAAAAGTAACCTTCGATTAATCCTTTGACTGTTAAAACCGCAGTCTTAATTAAGCTAGGATTGCGCGCAGAGATGTCGAGATTATTGCATCAGTTTGGTTGCTTATTAGCTAGTGTTTCGCCCCCTGAGTTATGACTCGGCGTCATTCCCGTGAACATGAAATTACATTCGTGGACAGTTGAGATATCAGGCCCTTTGGACCCTGACTCAAATATCACGTCTACTTTCTATGACTCGGTGAAACAAATAAATTTGAATGACGATAAAACATCACTCTCTTTCAACGACTAACCAGTGTTAAAAAGTAGACTGTTTCGAAGTCGAACCCGACGTTTTATTCTTTGTATCGAATAGAACTTTACACATTAATCACAAATGGTCAGCTAAATGGATCCCACGTTTATAGAATGTTGCGAACGCTAAACGACTTGAGCAATGATCATATCTGCACAGTACAACATTTCCCGTAGTGTTGGCTAGAACTGTCGGCGCTTTATTCCGTTACGATACCCCTGACACCCACTGTGTAACAAAACAATGACGCGAAGGAGCCAGAGAGCCCTAATCGAGCAGAACGATAAGTGGTTAGGTGTTGTCAAAACCGCTGGCTTAAAAAATTTCCTAAGGTGTTTGTGAACCGTCTCACGTGTGACAGTTTTACCGTTATTGGCCTGAACAAGATGTATGAACGCCTGGAATGATCGACAGGTGCACGTCCGTCGACAACAGCGTGGAGTATATTAAGATAACTGAGGCTATCCCAATAGTCGATGAACACTATGATACAGTCTAGTCTTGGATGGACAATTAACAATAAACCGGTTATAATTCAACATCCCGAAACAGAGGTTGATGAGTTCGCAATTGTTGCGTGTGTGCCATGTGTGTATCGCCGTGAGATAGGAGACTAGATCTAGAGAGGTCAGGTAGAAAAGACTGCTGACTTAAATAGTTTCTGTTCGTACGTGATACCTGACCAAGCGTCCCGTGTTAAATGCTGTTAGACCAAATATAGGGTCCGACGGCAAACTGCTTTCGGGTCAGGGCCAGGTCAACAATGTAGTATTCTGCGATTCCAACGCGGCCCGTTCGCTGTGACTTTCGACAATAAAGTTGTTTCATCAAGTTTGCATCCTAATGTAGATCGTAATGTGTTGAGGTTTCTTTGGCGGTTAAGTGATTGCCAGATGAGTATCGAACGTGAGTGCCTCTACTTGTGTCTATCCCATCCACGGTTGCGCTGCCTTTATTACGCAACAAAGCATCGAAGACAGGTCCCATGTAAACAAGAAGTCATTGATAAAGCTACACTGCATTAGTGCATTGACGACTGCACCACACCCCCAACCTCTGCGACAGGACAGACGTGATCCGAATTCCAACTTATGCGCTGAGCATAAGCTATTTTTAGCCAGCACTGGTTTTAGGCATCGTGCACGTCAATGCTATACTTGGCGCCCGCCTTCTCCGAATCAGGCCTGGTCTCAGATAGACCACATAGCCGTTAGTTATAGGTGGCGGGGTTCCATTCAAGACTGTCGTTCTTATTGGAGCACATGCTTGGATTCAGATCATGCGTTGGTACGTTGTCGTTTTGTTCTTACTTTTGCTGGGCAACGACCCCACCGACAGCAACGATTAGCTGTTGAGAAACTGGCTTTACCATCGGTAAAGCATAATTACCAAACCAGCTTAGAAAGCTGCCTTAGTGGTACTCACTCCGAAGATCCTAATAGCTGCTGGACTCAAATCTCACAGGCCATTCATGAAGCAGGTACTGTAGCATGCGGCACATAAGTTTAAGGGAGATATCCGTAGGAAACTGAAACGTAGTCTAAAGGCTGATCGTGAGGCTTGGTTAGTGGAAAAAGTTAAGGAAATGGAAACCGCTTTTGCCTCAGGGAACACCGGCAAACTCTTTAAGCTGATCCGTGCCACTGGTCCCAGGCGACCGTCGGTCAGTGAAGCTATCAGCGAGACAGATGGTACACTCATCTAAACCAAATCCAAATGGTTAGAGTGCTGAGTGAAACACTTCGAGTGTCAATTTACATTATTTCATGCTTCTACTGTGTTGCCGCCACAAACTTGTGATGTAGCACCCTGGTCGGTAGATTTGGAACCACCCACTGAGACTGAGGTTCGCAATTGCCTTCTCGGCTCTCAATCGTAATAGGGCTGCTGGCCCAGATGATCTCGTGCCGGCACTTTTCAAAGAAGGTGGAGAGGCGTTAGTAGAGGCATTGACTCAGTTGTTTCAACTTGTGTGGACGACGGAGACCATCCCTCCGTGCTGGGGTCACTCGATAATAGTTCCCATACCTAAGAAAGGAGCCCGGGGCTCTTGCGGAAACCATAGGGGGATCAGTTTCACCACAGTCATTTCAAGGCTTCTGGCATCCATCGTATTCCGTCGACCCACTACAGTTCGAGGGGTAAACATTAAGGGAAGAACAGGCTGGAGTTAACCCTGAGCGGGGATGTATAGATCACAGTTTTACCCTTCATCAAATTCTGGAGCAGCGTCATGTGTACCGCCGGCCAACAATCGCCGTATTCCTCGACTATAAAGGTGCGTTCGATTCGGTGAGTCGATCTACACTTTTAGAGCCGTTTAAATGCAGGGCTATACCAACCAAGTAATGTGAACATACTATTCGGCGCTTTATTCTATTCAACTCAGGTTAGGGTTTACAGTGAACTGTCTGACAGTTTCAGCACCAAGGACGGCGTCCACTATTTTTGTTCAATTTCGTCATAGATGAAATAATGGAGGACTGTCTGCGGCACTCACAAGATGCCGGCGTGGACCTCCTACCTGGTGAAAGACTGACTGATCTTGATTATGCTGACGACAAGGTGCTGTTTGACAACTTTCAAGCGGCACAAACAACGCTAAACGCTATTTCGCGTTCTGCTAAGTACTTCGGAATGCGCTTTGCAGCCTCAAAATGCAAAGTGCTTCTGCAAGATTGCTGTGATTACGTAGATTTAATGTTAGATAATGAAACCATGGAAGTTGTTGACCGGTTCGTAACCTGCGAGGCGGCATCGGCGGCGGCGAGTTGGAGGGGCGAAAAGGAGAGCATGATTTCAAGGCTAGGGGGCGTGTTCACTAATCTGAGACTATGGGACACGAGAGGTATTTCTCTGAAGCGTTAAGGTCGTGCATATCAGACAACAGTGAAAAAAGTGCATTACTTTACGGCTACCAAACGTGGCCGCTCAGAGTAGAGCACGTGAACCGCCTTCAGGTCTTTGACCACCGGTGTCTGCGTTCAAACGCTCGTATCACGTGGCACAAACAAGGAGGTTAGGAGGCGGGTGTTTGGTGTTCGTTTGACTGTCGAACGAGTTTTTTTTGTTCAGTCACTATGTTTGCGTAGACTTAGATGGTTAGCCATTTCTAGGATGCCAGCTAGTCGTTTGCCACACCGAGCACTCTTTGCCGACGCTGCGGCCGACTGGCGCAAGGTGCGAGGTGGACAGATGATGACCTGGCGTAGACAAATGAAATCGTTCACGAAGGGGTTGGTCACTGTAGATCGGGTTCGTCTCCCGGGCTGGGGCCCTCGCGACTCACAGAGTCGGTGGCTTGAGACGTTAGAGTGAAATGGCCGCTAACCGAGCTCACCGACGTGAATGTTGTCGTTGTTTGTCCGAGTCGTCTGTGACGTAAGTGAACCCAATGATGCGAGGCAGTGAAAGCCGTAAGGAAGCAGTCTTGCTAATGACGTCTTACTTTCACTTACAGCTTGGTTGTAAGGTGTAGGCGCCTTGATGTTGTATGTTTAAATATAGACGTAGCTACTTTTAGTAGTTAGGTCCCCTTTTCCACTTCTTTTTTCTTCTCTTCCTATATATAGTTTTTCTTCGTGGTTTGTGGCAGTTAAGCATCAGTGTGAACCACTGATGTATTGCTGTCTATGATGATGATGATGAAACCAGAGCCCAAATATCTATC
>LOND01028801.1:34333-45758 GCA_014220965.1 Paragonimus kellicotti | reverse complement strand
TGTGGTGATCACACCGTCCAGTTTAGCCCAATAGGTCATCGAGATGCGCAAGCCGTCACACCACGTCAAGGTCCAGTCTCGTTGTGACGGAGTCTCGTTGTGACGCAAGGTGTAGGCGCCTTGATGTTGTATGTTTGAATATAGACGTAGCTATTTTTAGTGGTTAGGTCCCTTCTCCTCTCTTTTTCCTTTTTCTCTCCTATACAGGGTTTGCTTTTTCTTCCTCGTGGTTGTGTGGCAGTTGGGCATCAGTGTGAACCACTGATGTATTGCTGTTTATGATGATGATGATATGGTCTCTTCTGAAGCTGATTGATAGTGTCTAGGACCTTTTGGCACATTCTGTATACCGACACTAACACCAACAAAAGCTCATTGTTTGGGCAGTTCGGAGAATGATTACCAACGTCCTTTGCTAAAATTGACTAATGTTAAGTATTTAGAATCACTGGAGCCGAGGGCTGAAATATGCGTATGTGGTGCGTCTATCTTAAATGGCGATAGCTCGACTGATCGTAATGAGTCGGCTCATCCTTTTAAAAATGACTGTTATTAATGTTACAGTTATTACGCGTGCTTACAATAAAACCGGGTATCATGTTACCACTAGGAGGCAATCGCAGCTAGTGGGAAAATTAGGGTGAAATTAGGGTTAGAACAAAAATCTGGACGGTATAAGAATAGACTAACCTGCGATTGACGTTCTTGCTGAACGAGATGGGTTTTCAGAACGTTTCCAAGCCGTCTGTCGACATACACGACTAAGATTTTCACTTGTTTTTATTCCCTTGATGCCTTGTACCGACTCCGGTGGACAGGGTCCAACATATGCTGTGTCTTGTTTGATGAGTTCTATCAACGAGGTATTCGGAAAATTCCAGACTACTGCTTTATTCACAGGATCAGCTCGTTTCTATAGGTTGTTATTGCTATCCTAGTAATGCCGTTTCGCTGATGAAATTCTCTTATTTCCGTTTGCTATCCACTAAGTTGCCGATACTGTGGCCGACCACTCGAGAACAACAGACACTGTCCTTGTTCCAGCAGCACCTATTCCACGCCCTCGACCTCAGTCTGTTTTGAGTGCATCTCGTTGGATGTCTCGGGTACGTTTCACTGAGTAAGAATTTTTATGATTGCAGTGTAACTTAACACTTTCACCGGACAACCGAGTTCTAAACGTTCGAATGCTTTATTAAATTGACTTTATTATATTGGAATGACGTGCTTTGTTCAAGATAGCAAATGCTGTGGTATTCATTACTCAACGCCGTTTGGTGAATCGTTGTTGGTAAGTGGCTTCAAGCTGTACACCGTATCTTTGGTTAGCCGTCGGCTGAAACCCGTATCCTGTTGCGGACGTTTTGAGGACATCACCGAATCCCTCGTGTTTCCGAACTCCTTTCCAAACGGACCTTTTATCAGCTCAGTTATGTGAGCCGTATTAATATGTGCGGTGTTTAGGAGGGACAACTAGTTCGAACTTCCCTACGTCGATTATATTTTTGGCGCGATTTACTTGTTCTTCGTGTTATATAGCAGCCCTGACTACAATTGCGGTTGTTGTATTGCTGTAATATGTACATCCAATGCATGTGTGACATTTTCACCCATCTGTTGTTTGTTACTTTGTGGACTATGGCAATTTACGTGCCATTTTTTGTAGAGCGATTAGTGGCATTCTTTCTCTACCCTCAAGCCTGCTAGCATTGACGGTGAGCAGCAGCACAGCAATCCTTCGTAGACCACGGAAGGTGGATTACGCTGTCTGGTCCAGAACACTTCTTAGTTTAGGTCCGTGAAAAAACAGATGGATACCACGACATTTCAAGCACGATCAGAATGTCGTGATAGCTCTCAAAAGTAATACCATTGATCATTCGACGTTTGTTGTCATGTCGACGTCACTTTAACTCGTGGTATGTCTTCGGAATATGTTAAGCATCCAAATTAGTAAGGCCGTTGTCATTGACGAGTGACAAACACCTCTGTGTTTGCAAAATGATTTGCTTATCAATACCAGATTGCCTTGGTAACTTATGTGTACTTGTGAGGTTGTGTGTGTGGTTATTGATATTAGCGTTTTGCTTCATGTTACCGATTGGATTTTGCTGCATGCAAATCCAAAGACTGCATTGTGCACTTGGTGAAACAAAACTAGACGTGTTCGAGAGGTACATTGTGCAATTTGTTTATTTTAACTTTTCTGCCCCAATTAGATGCAGGCCAAGTATGTTTCGCATATTGTCAACGTCGTCTCTGCTACAACTCCCAACATATAGTTTCATTTGACTCAACCAATTACATTACCTGTCGCAGTTTCGTCTTAAAGTTTCTGCTACCCTGATTTTCGTTGATCATAGTTGAATATCTCACCTGGGGCTACCTGACGGCAGCCGAAACCATGTTTATTGCAAAACGCCACGACTTCAAGTGGGCTTGGCGATTGCCAAAACACCGTGACCTAGCCAAATGAACCGTTAGTGTTGTTATCCGAAGTATTTAGCTCAGATACTTGTATTGCTTAGCATGGAGTGAGCAATAGTGGACTCAAACTAGTATATAGGGATTGGATTGCACGAACTCATCGACCTGAGGTGAGCAAGTGATTTGCGGAAGACTACAACAAATGGCTATGCTAAACTGCTGTGTTTGCCTTCAGTTTGGGAAGTAATAGGTTTTTAGCGGTTAGTACCGTCACTTTAGAAATATGGGGCAAGTCTTATTTCTTCCTTTAACTTCGATGATCAAGAGACTGTCAGACTTCCATTTACTGGCCTGCTTGCTTAAACAGCACAACTCATGAACAAACATTGACTGCTGCCCTCTGACTCTAAACGCGACAAAGACCGCCTTGAACTGAAACGTAAATTTGCGAAAAGTCTTCGAGACGACCGTGAGACTTACTCATCCAGGAGAGCCAATGTAATGAAGAGGGCATTTTTGTCGGGAAATAGTCTGGTGCTGTTTTCCTCGAATCGTGATTGCACTGACCACTGGTAAGGTGCTAGTGAAACTCACGGCTTCACAGCCTGTCGTAGCGATTTGCTGGATGAGCCGATCACTTTGAGGAACATTTGAACTGGCGTGAGCGAGCTCATTCAGCAGCGGATGATGGAAATTGTGTAGTTAGTTATAGCATTTTTGTAAATTCCGCTCCGGAAAGGCTTTATAGCTTGGAATATTGAAACGAACAAATGCCACCTGATTGGTGCTTATCAACGATCATCCCCTTTGTTTCGAAAAGATGTCAGTACATCGTGTGAGAACCACAGCTGTATTAGACTTGTCTCTGTCGTATCCAAGATGCTCATGGGTCTCCTTATGTGGTGGACTCTGAAACACAGAAAGTACCATATAAGACAAGAACAGGCAAGTATTTGGGAAATAAGCAGGTTTAAGACCGGTAACTGAGCCAGTCGAAATGCAATCTCCGATAGCTGGATCACGTACTCCAAAGCCAACGAAATGTCTGTCGCACTGCGCATTGTCCCGTGTGGCTGCTGATGGTTTGATAGAACCGCAAGGTGGCCAGGCGAGGATGTGGTCACGTACTATGAAGGTCTTGACCGTTCCGCTGTGCAAGCTTGGTTGGTGTCTTCTGTCTGGTTGGGGAGTTCACGCCTATCCACACCGCTTATTGGAAACACCTTCTGACTTGGCAGTGTGTCTCAGTTTTTTGCGAGTCTGTATCCTTAAACTTGTTGACTCTCCTTTTTTGTGTGGTTCACTTGTCCTTCTTCTGTTTTCAATCCTCTTTTTGGTCCTCGCTGTACATTTATATTGGTCTGTTATTCTGCAATTTCATGGACCGTTGTCAAAGAGACAGCAACTGAAATCACTATACCTACAGATATTGTTCACACTTGTAAATAATTGATTTTTTGTCGGGCCGTCCGTCTCGATTGTAATCTTGTCGTGATTCAGTTTAATCATTCTACGGACTGTCAAAATGCCCAAGCAGTTGCTCCTGATCACAACCCACTCTCCTCGTGATGATCGGTTGCGTTGTACGTGAATTGCATGGCAAGTCTGTGGGGCACGACGTAGCGTTCTAGAAACCAGTTCAATCGAGCTCTACTCATTTACTGTCTGTCTTTTCGCCGTGATGTCCTCATCACTTGGATCCTCTTTTGTGACACTTTTTTAAAGCGACCTTTTGTACTCTAACTTATCGTGCTTTTTATTTAACTTGAGCTCTTCACTAAAGTTCGGTTTACTTTGAAATCGAACATAGCTTTGTCCAGGAACAAACAAAACCATTGAAACTCTGAAGTTTCTTCTCTGCTTTTTGCTGTCATCAGACTTATGTATACGATAATAATAATAATAATAGCATAATTCTGCACTATAGGTTAGTGAAATATCGGCACGTATACTCTGGGTGTCTTCAGGGTGTGTGTGTTAATCATGCCCCACCAAAGCTTCTATCCAACGGATTTGAGTTTTAGTGCAGTGAGGCTTGTGACGACTGACGGGAGGAGCTGGGTGGGATATTAGATCAATTACCTATCCGGGAGCGCCAGACACATGGAATCACATTTTACTTGAATTGCATTCTCTCATCAGAGAGCCTTTGCTGAACTGATATGGTTTTGTCTTCAACAAGTCTTGTTTACACATTCTGGTTTTGTTGCGCTGTGCTGATACTAGCTGACATTTGTTCCTGGCGATTGTTGATGCACTGGATATGCCTTTCGGTTTTTCGGTTGACTACTACTTTCCGGTTCACAATCTGTTTATTCCTTTTGGTGAATTTGAACTAACCGTGTACAGTACTCGGGAATTGGGTTGCCCATCCATTGATTCCAATCGGTCTGATAAGACAGGTATATTTTTCAGTAACTTTCTGAATTATCGCTCTACTTGTACTGGCAACAGTCGAGTGGCGTCATACGCATAACTTCAGCAAACTAGGAGTGCTTTTTAGAATGAAACTTGTGCTCGCCCGGTCTTGTACAAGATAAAAATCGACTACTATGACAAGAGAAAATTTCGTGATTTGTCTTGGTTTTGCGATGTAAAAATCCGTAGCAGGTTAAATAAACATGCGTAATGTGAGTCTGATACATACCGGCTTGTCTTTAACTACGTTCATATACGGGGATTGTCAGAACTAAGGTTACTGACGTAGTTATCGCATTTATCTATTTATTTGGGTAAACTGTGACAAAGTGATCGAGTTTTGAATTTTTCTAACCATCAAGAACAAAAAGTTTTCAATTCGTTATAAACAGGACTACAGAAACAGCTAACGAGCAGTACAACAAATGTAGGAGGATGCAAACGTTTACAAAATCTCCGTCCAACTTATAAGAGGTTCACATAGATTTCAGTCCCTTCGAAACTCAGATGGAAACCATATGTTTAGACCGCTTTAAATCGAACGTTAAAGAATACCCGAATTTCTTAAATTGTCAGATTTATGCGAACGATAGGAGGACCGACAAATGCAAACTGTGAGAAATATGCATTCTGTAGGTCGCCAAGTTTATTAAGGCAATTACGTGATGAACACCAATCGGGTATATCGCAACCTAAAATCTGATTTTAAATGATTCGCTGTGTTTAATAAACCAACGTGACCTACACGTCATATATTCAGAACATATTCAGAACACTGGACGGAGTATTCAGATGAATTGATGTTAGTTAGCTGTTGTATGTTGCAGCATGATTATTGTATGCTTCGTTGACAGTGGTTGGGTTTTTGTCCCGTTCTTTATCCCCCGATTTTATTTCGCAAGTTTTCCGTTATCGGCCGTCTGAAACTTAAACAAATGGTTGACTTGTTTTTTACTTTCTAAACCATCAAGCACTGATTCTGACGTACATGAGCGTTCGCAGTCTCCCGTAATCTGTAAATTTCCTATGAATCTCATTATGAAATCACGTTCGAGAGCTTGGCAAAGTTCGAGAAGTATCGCCGAAGAGTTTCTAGCTAACCTTTTTAATTAGTTGTCATATTCCAAGGAGCATATGCGAACATACTTGTTCTCGGCATCTGTGGAGGAAAAGTATGTGTCTAATTTTAGTAAGGATGCCAATAGATGGGCGAGACCTACTCAATATGTAACTTGTTTTCCATCTTTCAGAGGTATATCAGCTGACAACTCTACACAAAAATTCTTTTTGAGAAGGTTAAGGCTTACGGAAGAATGAGCAGTTCGTGGATAGCGAGACAAGCGTTTTTAGTACAAAAGTGTCGCGTGCTGACCTACCGAATCGAGAAAACTAGGGCAATAGTCTAAGCGGCACTAGACAATCTCGATTTACTGGGAAACACCACCCTTTTTATAGAGAAACGTCAGTATTTACTATTGCTATTGGATGATAAGCGTTACTGCGTTTTTATTGGCCAGTACGTTGCTACGTTCCATGGCTTTTCATCGAGCAACTCAGCCGTTTGGATCTGACATGCCTTTAAACAGCAGCTGATCGCCGGTTTTGATTGGTTGGTGCCGATCGACCACAATTCCGTCTACGGCAGCTTGTGCGCGAACTCCGACTGGCTGATCCTTCTTCAATCAGTCCAATCTCAGTACGGAAAGTGATGCCGATGTTGTGCCATTCATTAGCTAGTTTTCGTTCAACAAAGCTGCCGAATTTTCCTACCTGTTTCGTAGGTTGTATAACGCTGTTTTACGCGAACTCCGACTGGCTGATCCTTCTTCAATCAGTCCAATCTCAGTACGGAAAGTGATGCCGATGTTGTGCCATTCATTAGCTAGTTTTCGTTCAACAAAGCTGCCGAATTTTCCTACCTGTTTCGTAGGTTGTATAACGCTGTTTTACGCTGTGCTCCATCAAGTTTACTTGGTCTCCAGGACCTCACTAACGCGTCCGTTTCGTATGTTATCTTCATTGCTATTGAATCGGCTTGATAACTGGACGGTTGGATAAAGATGTTATCCGTAATCGGTTAGAGAATTGCCAGAACTATCCGCTTTAAAATAATTTTGTACTGAAATTGAGTATCTTTTACCTACGATAAGTATTTCGGACATTGCGTTTACTGCAATCTAATTTTCGAAGTAGTGATGGTCTTTTCTCTAGATATCCCCGATGTTAAATTTAGGTTAATGATCTCTTCAGGAATTCTTTTTACAAAGTATTGGCATCATTGCTCTAGTTTTCAAAGTGGTTTGGGTTGTTTGCAACTGCAGCTCATGCTAAGCATCGTTTTTTGACCCGTGTTCACTCTTCCCTTCCAGAAACAGTCAGCTTTGTGTACCGTTGTGACAGATCCGGTGTTACTGCTTGACCCGAGTGACCGCGAGTCGGCGGCTGTCGCTTTTGAACTGGGATCCGATGAACTGCTGTCGGTCACCGGAGTTGATGCCGATGCCTCGTCGGATTTGTTGGACGAGTATTTGAAAGCATGTGCTCTTTCTGCTCGGAAGATTGTCAGCGAAATGGTATGTGTACTTGTGTTTTATCGTTCGTTCACTTCTACTGTATTACTTGTCTTCCCGAATTAATTGGGCGATTAAGAAAAAGCTTGTTTTTGTTGTTTGTCTGATCATCTGATTGAGGAGAACTGACGCAGTTCAAGATAATCTCATGAGCAGTTGGTAATTGGGCTTATTAGTGAACTTTCGAATGGATGAGACCAAATACGTTTTTGAGTCAGAAGTAAATTGTTTCTGAAGAATATTCCGGATTGCTCCAAGTTGTTTGTACAGTTTACTCTGTGTAATAATCAAAGTTTCATTCTATCCCGTCAACTTCTGTGGTCTCTTACCCCACAGCCGTGGCGTTCACGCCGAGCCAACTTTGACAGGCTATTAAAATCACCTTATTGATATATAACCTCGAAGTAATTGCTTGTCCGTTGTCCAATGGTAACAGATTTGTCTGACGTTTTTATGTTTTATAGGGGCTTTGGGGAATGTGCGGACCTGATGCGAATGTAGCTTGTTTTACTGCGTGTATCATGACTAAACATTATTCCCATTTTGAATGCCTCTTTTAGCACGCTCGTGGGAACCGTCACTTCGTATTGATCCGTATCCATGCAGGCTAATAAGAGGCTCTCAACCGTATCATTCTTTTGAACATATTATTATTATTATCATCATTTTTTAAATTATTATTATTATTATTATTTGGTTGCACGATCGAAGACTAACTGGGTGTCATTTCAATACTGTCAGATGAACAAACCTGATTAGATGATAAGTAAACGAAAGCAAGACGAATTGAAAAATTGGAACGAGATTTACAACACTAGCAAAACGAAGAAGGCTTTTCCATCAGTTTTGTAATTCGCTTGATCTAGAGCTTTTCTTCCTGTTAATGTTTTTCATTTTTGAAAAGTTTTCAATATTGACATACAGACACTCATCACAACAAACATAACAACGTTCTTGTCACCGACTATCTCTCTCATTCATATTTCAAAGGTTATAGCCAACGATAACTTTCTTTGCTTTGACTCCCTGGCGAAAATCCGAACATAATGGATAGAGGTCAAGCTTGGATGTCAATTGCTTCCTACTCCTACTCTAAATAGTGGACTGCTCATCACGATATGATGGATTTTGGGAACCATGCGTTGGGCATGTTCAAGCCACCTTAACTAACTGGTTAAACCATTTACTTTAACAGGAGGTCATTTGTTCTCCACGTTGCTCGCTTGGTTTTGTCTAGTTCTTCATAGCTTGTTTTTTCCGACTTTCTAAGATTATACAGATTCAGTTGCATTCTTGTTCCTGTTTTAGGATTTTTCAGGCTATACCCGACTATTACATTTCAACACAGCCGTTCGGACCATCTTCCTGCAAAATTTCGCCAAAATTTTTCGAGATTATGACAAATTTATCGCCAGTGAAAATTCCTCCGCTGATCCATCACAGACTGGAAACGCTGCTTCTGCGCCTTCATCACACTCAGGACTGCAGGCTTTCGATAAAGTTGGCTTTCTAAGTGACCAACCTGAGACACATTTGCCCTTTCTGAGCGCTTTTCTGGAGACGCAAATGTTCGCCAGTTTTCTCGATAGTCGAGCCAGTCGGGCTTCGCCTCGTTCTTCGACTGGTGTTACACAATTGACTTGCCCGTCTTATCTGCCGCTGAATGTGTCCATGTTCGATCACGTAATCTCGCAAGCTTTGCAGGCAGGCGACGATACTACCAAACGTCGTGTACCAACCAGGAAACCGTCTGATATGCCAGACACTAATCGGATGCTACCAAATGTTTCAGGGTTGACATCGTCTGGTAAGTTTTCCTTATCATGTCTGCTCTGCCACCGGTTTATTTTTCCTGTGCCACTCATGCCACTTTTGTTAATTATTGTCTGTGGTGAATCGTGCGACGTCTTGTTTTTTGGAGTTCGCTTGCATTTACAACTTCAGTTACTCACCGCCAACTAGCTCTGTCATCTTAGTTCTTGGTTTAGAAACCAGTGTTTTGTGTTGATTTAACAATTTCTTTCGATTAGGTTCGTGTATATGTGTTCGCATATCCTTTTCTGACTGTTGTTGCTTCTTAAAACTGTTAGTTCCGTCGATAAATTTGAATCGAACGTGTTTTCGTCTACACATAGAAGGATTTCGACTTCATCCAGTCAACAGAACCTCCGTAATCCAAGGAGAGACATCATGTGGCTAACCTTGCCTCCAGCTTGGAATATGTGCCTCACGATGGGTTTTATTTTTTTCCATCTTATACACATAAGACTTTTACTGGTTTCTAGCTTTTACATTGTCTGATTTTGTCAGCTATACTGCTCCTTGTGCAAGCTGCGAGAAACCAGTGGGATGCGACATGTGAAAACAAGCAGTGTGTTGGCACCCTGTATTTCAAGTAATCTTACAGCCTCGTAACTTCTCTATGCAGACTTGGTCGTCTTCGGTCGGAAGTCGTTCATATCCAAATGTTTCTCGGAAAATGTTCCCATTAGATACATTTACTTTTAATATTTTTATGATGTTGGACTTGACTCACTCATTCACTGCTGAGCTTCACGGAGGTTACAATGGCTTGGTCTGTGGTTAATATTCCAAATTGCAGGTTGCGAAATAGATAAAGTTGCATTGAATAAAAAAATCACAAAACGATATCTCAAAGCAGGAGAGTCAACGATCTTGCGGACGCACGTTTGCCATCGTCTACAGGAAATCACTTTGTCCGAGAACGATGAGTGTGGTCGTGCACTCTCCACCCTGGCGGGCAGCATCAAGCAAATTCGCTCAGCAGAACGGTCGAAGTATCCACAGTCCGTGATCACGTCGTCGCGAATGTTTACAGCTGTCGATGGCCGCACTGAGTAATGCTCGATGAGACAGGCGCTCCTTTGTCATACTAGGATGCGACTTGGCTGACGTAAATTGTGCATTTTCCTTACGTTGGTTACCAGTCAATATCGTGAGGTTCCTCCAGCTACACATCGATAGTTGTCGTGCCGTTCGTGTCATTTTCCTAATCCATACAACTGGCAACGAAGGTCGAACACTGAGTGTTTGTATGCGCCATCCGCGGGAATACGCTTGGTGTGTGATCGTTCGACATAAACAGCGCGCGCGCATTGTATATTCTTATTCAAATGTCTACCTCCGCTTGCCATACAAGGGTGATGACGTTGCCACTCTGTTGAAAACCCGTCTCACAGGGGCTATCGGACGCACGTTCCATGCAGCCCAACTGGTCATGCTGTTCACCACCACCCGAATCCCAACACCACCTCTGAAAACACCGCTACCGCTCAACGCCAAATCTTACATCATCTATGAATTCTCGTGTGAGTGCCGGGCCACTTACATAGGCAGGACGGAGCGGCAGTTACGTAATCGGGTCAACGAACACATTCCAGTTTGGGTTCGCAAAACGCTCATGGATACCACAATACCGGGCTCAAGTCAGAATGTGACAAGTCACAAGGAACCAGCGTCATCGATCGCCCGACACTTGTTGACCCAACTGAACCTGGAGAGGCGTTTCGGATACGTTACGCAACAAAAAATCGAAGGCTTCTCCGGTTCGCGGAGGCGGTAGCAATTAGCAAATGGAAGCCACCCCTCTGCGTACAGAAAGACTTGTTCGTCAGTACCAGATTGCCCTGGTAACTGATGTGTACGGATGTGTGTGTGCGTTGTTTGTGTGGTTGTTGATTTTGTTGTTTAGCTTCACAATGCCCATTGAACTTTGCTATATAAACCCATAGACTGCAGTATGTACCTGATGAGATGCAGCGAAATGTGCTCGAGAGATACATTGTGCAAAAAACTGTTTCTGACTTCTCTGTTCAAATTTGTTACGGGAAAAGGTTGCTTTGCTTTAGATGAAACGCATTGTAAACACTGCCGTATTGCATTCTCCAGTCGTCGTCAACTGTGGCGACATAAAAAGGTTCGACTGTGGACTAAAAAACAATATACAATGCGCGCGCGCTGTTTATGTCGAACGATCACACACCAAGCGT
>LOND01028801.1:0-18773 GCA_014220965.1 Paragonimus kellicotti | reverse complement strand
ATTCGGATATGGCCACTCTCCTCCGATGGACACACGGTTCTGATATAGTCATTTGGCCGGAAGTATGAACACCCAAGTCGACCGCCTTGGTAAAGCTGAGTCTCGTTCAGGTGGCAGGTTTAGGATAGTATCACATCGCTCGGTTGATGGCGGGCGACTGTTGTAGGTGTGCGCTAAGCATAAGCTATTTTTAGCTAGCATTAGGTTTAGGTATCGTGCACGTCATTGTTATACTTGGTGCCCACCTTATCCGAATCAGGCTTGGTCTCAGATAGACCATATAGCTGTTAGTTATAGGTTCGATTCAGGACTATCGTTGTTCTCACAGCACATACCTGGATTCAGATCATGTGTTAGTAAGTCGTCCTTTCATCCTTACTTTCGATGGGCAACGGCCCCACTGGCAACACGGTTAGCCACTGAGAAATTGGCTATACCGTCCATAAAGCATAAATAATAAAACAGCTTAGAAAACGGGCTTTATAGTCCTCAAAGTGAAAATCCTAATATTTACTGGACCGACATTTAACAGACCATTCGTGAAACATGTACTGTAGCACGCGGCACCGGGGTTCGTGAGTCGAACAACACTGGATCTCGGAGAAAACCCTGGAGTTGTTAGAAGCCAGACAAAACATTTCTCCTGGAACTGCATTTAACAAGTTTACGTGGAATATCCGCTGGAAGTTGAGGCGTAGCCTGGTCGCCGATCACAAAACTTGGCTGGCGGAGAAAGCCGAAGAAATCGGAACGATTTTTTCTGTAGGGAACACCGGTGGATTTTTCAAGTTTATCCGTGCTACTGGTTCAAAGTGACTGTCCACTAATGAAACGATCAGCGAGACAGATGGCACACTAATCTATAATAAGTCCAGAAGATTAGAGCGTTGAGGCAGAACACTCTTGAGGGTCAGTTTGGTGGCCTCCTGCTTCTACTGTGTTGCCGCCACAAACTTGTAATGTAGCACCCTGGTCGGTAGATTTAGGAATGAGGTGCGAAATTGCATTCCGGCGCTCAACGGAAAAGAGTGTGCTGGCCAAATGATCTGTGCCGCATTTTTATAAAAGATTGAAAAACGTTATTGAAGACTTTGATGCAGTTGTTTCAAATTGTGTGGACGACGGGGACCAGCCGTCCGTGCTGTGGTCACTCGATAAAAGTCCTCATGTTCAAGAGACGAGTCCGCTCCTCATACGACAACCATTGGGGAAATAGCTTGACCCAACATAATTCGTCGACCCACTGCAGCTTGACAGGCAGACATAAGGGGAGAACAGGCAGAGTTTCTCCTTGGGCGAGGATGCACTGGTCAAATGTTAGTCAAATTCCGAGGCAGCATCACACCACACGTCGATCAACCATTGCCGTATTTTCTCAACTATAAGAGCGGTTTGATTCGGGGATTGATCTACACTTTTCAGAGTCGCTCCAATAACAACGACAGTCCTGAATCGAACCTATAACTAACAGCTATGTGGTCTATCTGAGACCAGGCCTGATTCGGAGAAGGTGGGCGCCAAGTATAACAATGACGTGCACGATGCCTAAAACTAGTGCTGGCTAAAAATAGCTTATGCTCAGCGCACAGCTGCAACAATCGCCCGCCATTATCCGAGCGATGTGATGCTATCCCAAACCTGCCACCTAAACGAGACTCGGCTTCACCAAGGCGGCCGACCTGGGTGTTCATATCTCCGGCCAGAACGACTATATCAGAACCATGTGTCGATCGAGGAGAGTGGCCTTGAAACCGACATCACGACAGTGCATCCTGTATTTCTGGTCTGTGTTACTAGTTTGGTGGACTGAAGCAGACAATTAGGAGTTGAACGCTGCGAAGACGTACTCATGGAATCCAAATACTATATCAATACAACGTTTTTGACAGCAAGGATTTTGCGTCTTGTGTGGTGCACAGTTATGGGTTTTCTTCTGACAGCAGCTGAGGTTGATGGAAATTTTATCTTGGATTCAATTGCCAACTGCACCACCACATTACTTCCGTTCGAACTGACTGTCTACTACACTTCCAAAACGTAGTTTCACCGTTACCTAAACATTTCTCAACCTGACCTTCTTTGGCTAGGCGGACGCTTGGATGTTTTTTTTTGGTACGCAAGTTAGCACCGCTGAACACAAGGGGCATCACACTTGTCATTCCCAACCTTCCACTCAACTGTCGTCTCAAGGTTATGTAAACGCTGACACAGATGTCCGGTGAACAAGTCTTTATTCCATATCCAATGCCAGTGCCTCAGTGTTGTTGATCGCTTCACTCACACTGGGAATTGTTAACCGTGAGTGCGAATATTTCAAGTTCTGCTCGGTCAGTGACGATCAAATAACTTGTTTCATTTTCGGTGCCACATGCGATCAACAACCGGAGCGGACATAATCACTAGAATTTTGTGCAAACTCGAACAGGATCCATACTTTATACTCCAACAATTTATAGCAAAACGTCAGCATCCTTTCAATCGGAAACCTGGCGGAGTTATAATGCAGCGGTCAGACACCAAAATTACATAACATTAATGCAATCATTATTTCGCTCATGAAGAGTTCTCTGAAGCCTCACATGAACATTTTAGCCAGCATGTTGGAATTGCAGCTTGTGGTGCCTCATCCAGTTGTGTTCCTTCAAGAATCATCGATAGAGAAAATGCCATGCAGTTGGCTATAAGGATGAATGTTGTCTGTGAAGGCAAGCTGGAAAGCATTGAGGACGTATGCCAGTTGTATTACCTATGAATGAATCACTCTGCCATCTTATGGACCATTTTTAAGCCTGGTCTCAATGCATTCCAGTCCTCAGACTGATCTTCCGTCAGCCACCGTGTTTGATTGCTTATACACATCTCATCACCCTTGGTATACTGCGATCAAACCTACATGTTATCCCAAAACGTATGAAGCAAGATCTGATTCCGATATTTCTCTAAAACCCACCCGTGATCTACAGTGTGCCTTTTACTAACAAATTTGAAGTGCATGTTATCAGTTACGAACCTCTGTGTTATAATGCTGGATTAGGCATCAGTCAGTTAACCACTTGACCTACCCTTTAGTATTGTGAACAACCAATTGCATTCACACGTGAAGGTCAAAGTGTATGTCAGTCCGGGAGCGAAATGGTTATTTCGCCTGAATAGGTCAATGCAAGTGTCTCTGTCATTGGTCAGTTGTTACAAAAGCTACAGTGCTTCGAAATCATCAAGCTTGTGGATTATTTGTCTTAGTCCTCCGGTTTTAAAGGCCACACGTTCTATGCGAAGCTCAGTAAAAAATTTCGAATCAAATGAAGTGGCGATCAGATAAATGAACGGTATTTAGCAAAGGTTGTCTAATCCATCGGTGCCGATAGATAATTAAAATCACGTTCCGTTGTTCGCCCATGCTGATTGGGGATGTTCTGCGGACACATATGCGGAAGCGCTGCGAGTGATAATTGTGCACCAATTTTATATCAGATAAGTACGGATTATTCAATGCGAACTGTTCTTTCCGTCGTTTTTTTCAGCAGTTTATGCTGATAAAATAATTAATTTTGTTTTTTTTTCCACTCAAAGTATGCTGGTTCATGCAAACAGCTACTGCGGCGCTCCCCTTCAAAACATATGTTGTGGTAGTAATTTTTTAAATCGTGCGTGTGACGTAGTGGTGCAGATCTATCTGCCTCGGCGTGTGTCATTTTTCTGCCTTAGTGAACTATTGCATCTAAAGTCACCCATGCCTTCTGTGCAACTGACAAACACGGCACGGAGATATTTTGCGAACATTATGTTTATTCCCATCGGTTGCATGTCTTAGGCGATCAGCTGTATGTGGTCAGTGCGTTACGATGTGTCTTTTGCGGTTAAGGTTGTCCATACAGCAGAGGCGATAGATTATCTGCTATCAGTTCCTCGAAGATGACAGATTACGTTGTCATCTTCTGAGCACAAAGTCGAGCGGGGCTTTTTGATCGATGTAACCTCAGTGAACGCTGGTAATTTTGCATCCATATTATGTACCAACGCAAAATAGACTTACTAATAGAATCAGTTTGATGACATCTCGGAAACAATCAGACGCCACTTTCTTGTTCTATGATTGGGTTGACTGTATATAGTGCACTGTTTCTTTTGTAATATCTTTTTTCCTGTCATGTTCAGTAGGTTGTCAACGTTTTTACATCGCCTCGGGTGTACTCTTCTTCTCGATCATTTCTAACAAACCTGTGCTCAGTGGGCGAATTCAGGATCGTTCCATCGCACCTGTGGCTTGTAACTTTTATTGTATGGTGATAGTTGTATTGAATCATACTGGCTGGTCAGATTTACTGACGAACTAATTACAACTGCCTCCACGCAGAGTTTCACTTATCACATATGTGCCGTTATTTCCATTCTGTTCATTGGCTCTGTGTGCTACTTTCCTGTTCATCATTTCAAGCGTCAATCGAAACTTGACAGTAAGCGTACGTTGCGACACGGTCGGTTTGTTCATACTTGCAACCACCCATGCACCCCGTTTTTTTCAGTCTGCTGCCTTGTTTTCTTCGCTCTGAAATTTAGCTGTTTCAACAGTGGTGCATTGAAATTTTGGTATCCGGTGTATTCCTTACCAAGTTTGGTTTGTTCCCATATATACAGCATTCTCCTAACCTGTTGGATCATCAGCCATGTTTTGTGCGCTTTTTGTTTAAAAAAAAATCAACAGTTTTTTGCACACTTTGGCTGATTGTTATTCGTGATTTAGTTGTCTAACGTTTTTCAGTCTTAAACAGAGTCATCTGGACTCACAACCGGAGCCGGTGTCAGTTCTCTTTACGCAGATAGTTGATTAGTTTTTAACCTACTCTTACATCCTCGCGATAACTTTCCCTCTATCAGCACCTATTTACTGTTATTAATTCGCTGATGTGCACCTTTTGGTGCTGAAGCCATCGAGCCACTTGTCAGTCAAGTACGTTCACTCTAAATCCCTCTAGTTAACCGGATACACTGGCTGTTGTTAAATTCGTACATTCTACCGTATTTGATAGCCCTTTGTTAGCACTTGCTCCGTAATTCTGTTGCACTATTGGCACTCAGTTCAATTAATCATGTCTGGAACACGAATCCAATACCATGTCCTCGTTAAAGAGGGATGCCCTAGATCTCATTCTGGATTTACAAAAAGCAGTGCCTCTGATCGACGGATACATTCTCCTTGATTCCGCCATACATGTGGCAGTGTGTCTAACCGCGCTCGACCGACATCCTTTAGAATCCCGCCACAAAACTAAGTATAGAAGTCAGTTTTCTTTTTGAAGCCTTGTCATTCCACACAGACTGTCTTCGAACCTCATCTGTCCAAGTAGTTTTTTAGTAGTTGTCATTCTCTGCTAGCATCTTATGTCTCCGATCACCTCTGTCGTTGAATAAAGTTTTAGGGCTGACGTAACTACTCGCTTAGATCAGCATGTGAACTGCACTTTTAAGTTGACACCGCAATGTCAAGCATAATCAAGGATTCCAGTCAATTAGAGGGTGCATTTCAAAAATGTTACTGTCAATTTTATGTAGTGATCTGTTGCCGAAGATTAAGTATGTACTTCTGTGCTGCCGGTCAGCTGGGGTATTCTCTGTTTAACTATCCACGCGTCCATCGTTTGTTGTACGACGTCAGAATGGCCGATTCGTTAAACGGTGACTGACTGAAACCTAACTTCGTTGTTGGTGAATGAACAAAAAAGTTCTGCTTGCCGTCAAAAATCCCATTATCTTTGTGTACATCGTTTGTTGGTATCAGTTAACCATTGTTTCATTTTTAGTTGTATGTTACAGTGTATCTGTTTTACCGTTTTACCGCTTACTTCACTCGGTAATGACGAATGTGTGCTACATTTCCAAAAGGTCACAATTACCCGGCTATCAGTGTTTTTCTGGTATTTGCTACCATATTCGACCAAACCTGTTTTAAATCCTATGGTTTTCTGCCGTCAGTGTGTTGCACCCTTTCACACAATTATAACGCCATGATTGCATGTTGAGGATTCGAAAGTTTTGCGCAAATTGATTTGACCTCTTGTAAAAATCGAAGGCCTTTAGTGCGAACAGGATTCCGTTATGAAATGGTTTGATGTAGCACTGAATCGGAAAGAAATCGTTATAATTGATGTTTACTCCTGAACCTTACCCGTCCTGTCCATCTGTACACATGTATGCCTCAATTTTGACAATCTATGAGAACTTATATAGGCGTGTATATCTCAACAGCCATGTTTACCGGTCAAAGGGGTAGGGAATGTTCTAACTTTCGGTAGGTAATTCACATGAATGTATTGAAACTGTAAAACAAAAAACGACTCGCTTATTCTGTCACACTCTTGTGGTAATATCAAACTGTCGTTTGACCACTCCTGTCATTTGATTTTACGCTAAGCCGTTTTGTTAAACCTTTTTCACCGTCTTACTGTCTCTGTCTTACAAAACCGAATCAATTTACGCAGCTCCGTTGAAATTTTGGCAATAAACGGATGATCACTTTAATATGAAAGCGACCGGTTTAAGCCGATTGTAACATAGTTTGTCATCGGTTGTAAAATACCCTTTTGTTCACCTCTTCCCTGTTTTTCCTTGAGATTTCTCAATGCACTTAGGGACTCACACGATTAACGACTTGTTGTTCGTTTTGTCCTTTCACATATGTCTACTATAGTACATATCCTACTAAACGTTATATTTGCATTTCTTCTTGAAAACCGTTTGACTGATAACCTTTCGTAATGTTAATTTTGATCGTTTCTTCTCATGGACTAATCCGATTCCCATGCTACCCGGTGTTATTGTTTGGAATCACATACGCACTCCCTCTAGATTGGTGAATTTGTGCACACACATACACTTCTATTGTTTCCCGTTTTCATATCGAATACTGAGATTTCACAATTGTTGTGTGCTTTGCTTTGTGTTTTCACCTCTTATCTTGCACAGGTCTCATTCCAAACACACTGAACGATGCTGGCAAATCGTCGAATCGAGTGCAATCCTTCAATCTAGTTTGGCGTCCAGTTGATCAGCGTAATTATTTTCGTGTTTTTTGGCCATTCCATTTTTTTATTGGTTTCACGAAAATAACATGTTTGAAACAGTTTTGTCCCCTTATGAATTTGAATAAGACCCTAATTGTTATGCAAGATGTATGCTTGAGCAACATTTCGTTCGTTCTCGTCAGTTACATACACGAAATGATAGCCGAATAGGAATTGGTGCGTACAGACAAAATAGTGGAGTTTGCCTTGTTACCGATCATAGCTCAGTGTGTGACATTTCTGAATCATTGAATTTTTCATCATTGTGTGATGGATGATCAAATTATAGGCACGGTTATCGCAACACTCGGTGGAATATCTTCAAAAGCCTGCAGTGGTTAGAGTACGACAACACAGTCGACTGGACGAGCCACCGCCCAACGAAATCGGACCAACGGATGAGGATTGAGAGGTCAAAAGCCCACGACAGAAAGCGTCAGCCACAGACACAAATCCGGCAGAAGTGCACATGAGGCGTGAGCATAGATCGCCGCTGTGTCGTGGACTGCAATTCTGGCTCACAACAGGGTATGCGTGGCATGAGAACGTTTGAGATGGACAGTAGAGGCCGTGCTTTGCTAGACGATTTTTTGCTACAGTTGTACGGAGGATCGATAAAGGCAGTGGGGTAAAGTTATATTAACATTGTAGGAAAATGTGTGTAGTTGTAAACTTAATCTCGGTATGCAAACTGTTGAGATGCGTGCAGGTAGGTTCGATCTGGCTGTCCGTTTCGCAAATTACAATTATATCGTCTACTTCCCTTTACACACGTTGCCGATAGGCTTATGACAGTCTGGGCTTTTTATAAGAGAAACCATAAACATATCAGTCAGCACACACAGATGGACTAACCATGGTTACACCGTCCACCTGGTGGCAGCAATGAATAAGAACTGCACGTTTTTAATGCACAGATTAGGAAATCACAGAGAAGACCAAGTTGCCGTTTTTAGATGTCTGGCTTACCAGGTGTGGAGGTGGCTCTCCTTATTGGGGTATCTATCGAAAAAAGCCATGGACAGATCGACCATTGCACTTGAGAATTTTTGTACCAGTTACTTATAAACGTGAGCTAATACGAACCGCACGCCACTGTGCTCTCAAGCTTTGTTTACATGAAAGTATACCCGAAGAACTCAATTTCATCAATCAGATTCTCATTCAGACTGGTTACCCTGTACCCTTCATCTGAAAGCATTTGAAACTAATTGACGCATAGATTCCCCCTGTGGGCTACTTTTAATACGGGACAATAGCTCATGGTCTCATTCTCGGTGGGCCACATTCGCTGTACGTATCGTTGTGCGGTTGGTCGTTGAACTCTCGTCAATGTTTTTGTGAAGCGTTCACCTCAACTGATAGGTTCTGGCCGTTATTTGTCCATTGAGCTTAACAGATCACTTCCTGTCTTCAGACTACCGACCACCTTGTGCCTCACTCACAAGTGGCTAATCGTTTTCAGTTTATCTTTTTTACGTATCCATTCTGAGTTCTTCACTGTAAGAACACAGTCCATTCACGAGCAGACTGCTTGACGTGATTCCGGACGGGCATTCAGATTTTGAGATGTTCATTCAAAATGCTGGTGTGCCCGGGATCTCTGAATGGTAGGGACGCTGATTTACAGTCGTGAGTTGGAGTTCCAATTACTTCTGATTGCCGGGCAATGTGTTGGCTTCACCTTGTTTCGTTTATCGCATGATAGCAAGTGTCTTGTACTTTAGAAGCAGGAAACTTGACAGCACGTCATGGTCGTTGGGATATGGCGTATATTGTTCCAACTGTATACAAACAGGAGAGCTTATCGCACTAGGCTCTATTCACTCCTATTGTCAAAGTGATCAACAGATAACGAATTGTAAAAGTCACGAAAGTTTCTTCATCTCACTGGTTTGAAATATTGTCAACTGTTGCAGCGTACTGCAGTGATATGCTTGCATCAAATGTTTCTAACCACGCGTCCTTTCAGTTTCTACTGTAGACCTTTCTTTAAATTTTCTTCGTCTCTGTTTTGATGTATTGCTACTCCGACCCGAAGACCAACTGGACTTACATCTCGCGCCGAAACTGTTATACCACCTAATGTTTCTCTCCAGCTTTCCCGTTTACCTAACCCAGATCACTGCGGTGAAGAGGTTTTTGTCGTCCGTTTATTCTTCGTTGCTTTATGGTGGCAAATCATAAGACTGACCCTGATAACATTATTGGACCACTCTGGTCTGTGGTTCATCGGCGAAAGCCATTAAAATATGCTTCATCTGTTCCACTTCTGAACGCATCGTTTTGGCATGCTCCCTACGATCAGATCACTGAGTTGGGCCCATGTTACTCCATTGAAGTTTTCGAACATCTCTACATTCTGCCACATTTCTTACCATCGTCGCACATTTGTTGAGCTAACACGTGTGTATTAAAATTATATATTAGTACAGCACGTGCACTTTGCGAATAGCGAGCGCCATTTTTGTGAGATGGAACTTACGTACTCGGATATTATGTTACTGGTGTGTTGCGTTTTCTCGCACCCGTGGCACACCGAATTATAGGGAAAGTTTATCCAGTGTGTTCACATGAGAATCGGCTTTTTATTGGTCATCTACAAATATTGATTAATTCGCCTGTCAGCTGAAATATATTTCAAGCCATCAATGCGCAACTGCTTCCGACTGGCTGAGTACCATTTTTGTTTATCGGGATCATTCACACTGAACTAACTCTCATCTCGATGTTCAATTTCTCATTACAGTGTTTATATGATGTGAATTTGCACTTGTTTTAAACGGTGCAGGATGCGTTCACGGTTGACAAAAATTGGTCTTTCCAATCTTCCATCATTCAAACTGAAACTGTCTTATGCTGTCGTCTGTGTTATTCTTGTGGCATAGCTTAACCTGTGATTCAATCCATTCACACTGTGTCCACCTCTCTGCGTTTATAGTCTCTTAACCTGTACGCATTTACCACGCGATTACCACATGGAGTCGCATAAGTCGTCTAACCTCAGAGTAAAAAGGTAATGTGTAAAGGGGGGGAACGTGTTGGGCGATAAAGAAGAAGAAGAAGTTACAACGATGCACACAGACTCGCAACATGAGTGCCATTAACGTCTGTTCTTCGCCATATCAGACAACGTTCTCAGCCAGAAGTGCTTAGTTTTCTTCGGACCCCAGTCAGAAACCTGGGAGCGCCTCAGTAAAAAAAGCTTCAATGTAAATGTCTTCATTCCTTGGACCTAAGTCACGTGCTAGCCACCTGACTACCGCCTCCAGCCTAGCTCACTACTTGTAATCAAGCCACGATGTGACAGGCGATGTTTTTGCATTAGCAAGATGTGGCCAAGCCAACGAAGCCTGCCCTGCGATATTTTTTTCAGCACACAGTTTGAACATGATTCCTGTGCATACCTATTTGGAGGATGAATATTGCACATCCGTGAGTAGTTTTTTTGCCGTCGTTTTTGTGGTTTCTTTCCATGGCTGACTTAGCACAAACCGGCATCACACGCCTTTTTGTTGTTGATCTATAGTGAACGGTCATATCCAATGGGATGCCGAAATTGACGGCTCTCAGATTTACCCCAGTAAGCTAACCTGTAAAATATAGACGGGTTTCTGCTTTATCACCGGGGCATCTTTATGTATGTGGCTAACTGTTTTGAACTTTTTGGAAGTTTTTCCGCTTATTCTTCACATCCATCTTCCTCCAAATTTTCCTGTTTAGGTAATCTGAACGCGATGACGATTCACGAACAGTTGGCCACTGCAATCAGTCAGTTACTCAAATACTTCAGCAAGTCTTCCGGCCGTCAGAATGTGGCCAGTCTAACTTGGTTATGGTGTGGTGAACGAGGCTTGGTCCCCTCGTTGCATTCGGTTTTCACATACGGCTTTCGATCAAGTCGTCTGTTTCAGCGACGTATTTATGTTTGGGACTACTTGGGTAAGCTTACCGTGATAGCTTTTGTGGATTTACATAGTGTTTGTACCTTGTCCATGAACGCATCCAGTACCATCGACTACGGATCTGTCTGGTTTAGACTAAGTCAGCCGAGTTTACCCATTTCATTGTCAACGATTAATGTGAGATCACATCGTGTACAGGTAGTTTCTGACAATCCGCTCATGCTATGCGCGGCGTTGACATACTGTGTCTGAATATGCCATCGGCTGATATGTTGTTCAGTTTTAACTGTTTCGTACTTCCTTGTTTGATACTCATAAGACCAAAACAAAGTGTCAAATTTCCATGACTTAACGAATAGCATATGATCGCAAATGGTACACTTCTCCATGGTAGCCACACTTTTAGCTGACCTTTGACACTGTTGTGGCAACTTTAGTGTGCACTAACTGCATGTTTCACCGCTCGGGTCACCTGGTCTACTCCGAAGTATGGTATCGCTAGGATAGTTTCCATAAACTGCACTGCACACAGTCGGAGTTGACTCCTACAAATAAGCAGAACAATGCCGTTAGTATCTAGTGGTAGTAGTCCGCAATTTGTCAGGGTAGGCCGGACGGTGGCTGTCAGGAACGTTACAGATGAACAGAAAGATCACAAGCATCGATCGGATGGCTTTTGAACACATGGGGATTGCTCACGGACTCTTTAGGGGGAGCTCCACAACGGAACAGTGACAGGTTTCGCTCTTGGAATAGTTGTCACTGCGTTGTTTTGCGTCATGTATCAGTTGTTCTCTTCTCCGGTTTTGTTGCACAGCTGTTAACCTATTTCTGAACATTTCCATCCTTAAGGCATCCATCTTTCCTTTTTGCGAGTTACAGGATTTTGGCAAGTCTGGTAAGGAACTGATCCCTATAACTATGGTAATTAACAAGGACTGCGTAGCCTTGGGAAACTATGACTAAGTTATCATATTATGGAGGAAAATAGTCCCCGTATGTTTAAGCATAGTCGGAAGTTATATGTACTTTTCAGTGTGTATAATACCGTTTTGGACCATTGGACGGTTAGTATGTTCTCGATGGTGAACCACCACATTACCTCTGATGAATGCTTACATCAAAACTAGTCCGTTCCGCTCAGAGTCTCGCTTTCCCTAACTATAATGATTTCCATAAAATAAATCGAACACTGTAAAACGTATGTATTTACGCATATCTGTTTTGTACGTTTGGTAGCTTTTATCCTTTCGTATTCACACTTTATTGCAAATAATTCAATCGCTGTCATCTTGCTACTTCCGTGTGGAAACATATCGTCAAAAGCCGGAAATAAACCATAGGCGTAAAATGTTATGTTTCCTTACAGCTTTTTTTGGATCTCCACCGCTATTCCGATGCTTATCGCGTTTGTATCTGTGGTAATACTCCCCCACTCCGAGCATGTACGTTAAGACAACGCCATCATTTGGTTGGCTAACTTTATGATCTCTACCTTTGTCTTCATATTTTAACCACTTGTTGACAGCGTTATACATGAATGAATGCTTTTTATTTTTCCTTGAAGTTTCGAAGTAGTCAAACTGTTTACGGGACTTCATCCTTGTATTAGCCGTGTTTCTAGAGTGCTTCTGATATGCTGACGTTGAACTACGCTACCAAATGTTTAAAAATACTCCCTTTTAGAGAAAGTTACTGCTGCGTTTGCTTTCGACCTTGGGCTTGCCGCACCCACGCATTCAATTGTGCCTTCACCGGTTGCGCCGCGCACATCTACTGGCTTCTCAACACATAGTCTGCCCAGATCTTCTCGAGGCCGCATAGCACAAACAATTGGCTCACTCACTCCCAAGACCCTGCATCCATCGCTCTCGTCCGCCACTGTTCGAGATGAGCGTATGGTCACGGATCCACGAAAACCTGTTGGTTACGCCTACTCACAGCCGAATTCGCCGGCGGTCGCACGTGTTTTCTCCACGTCCGCTTCTTCTGCTTCATTCCATCATGGACAACAGTTGATGATGATGTTACATCCACAGCAGGCTTTCACAGGCGACCTCTCCATGATCGACTACAATTCTGTCACCGCACTCAAGCAACTGGCGGTCCAGCTGATTCTCTGTGTACAAACGATCAATGCTTCAGGCATGCGTCTGGGCAAAGAGGGCCGATTTCAAGTACGTCTTCTGTATTATTTTAGGTTTCATACCATTTTGAGAATTCCATAGTGGAAATTTATTCCGGTCATTCTTGCTTGACGAACTGGCTAGTGTGACTGAAGTGAACGGACCTTTTCCTGTCTTCCTAATATAAAATTGCCTGGTTAATATTACTGTGTTCTAATCTTTTTGACGAATAGGTTGATACTCGTGATATTTAATCAGTGACCATTACATCAATATGGGTTAGTGGTTTCAGCAAAGATGAAAGTCTCCTGCTAATTACGCTGTGATGAAGCTTTTCTCGCCCGTCATTATAGTGACGTTATCTTTCAAATTAGTGGACGTACACCTTCGTTCATTAGCGACATATACCTTTTCTTTCCGTTAAGGATGTCCCATTGGTTCGACTGTGTAAACCAAAGAAAACGGTATTCGGACCAGTTTTCCTCTTCTTCAATGTAAGCTTCCGGGAATACCAAATCTCACTGAAAAATCCCTTATGCTGCTTTTTTATGAGTGACTTGTTTATCACCTCTTCTGTACGCATTTGTCTGACCTCTGAACAACTTGCTAACAGGTGCCTTGCGATTTTTATCGCAGTCGGCACGTCCACACGGTTTGTCTGGTCAAACATTTGCTTGAGTACCCCGTTTGAAATTAGTGTTGGCATTTTCTTCTATTCCAGTCATCTTCATATTTATTTGAATGCTTACTAACACTTGTTGATGGTGTGTTTACCTTCGACTGTTTGTTGATTCTCGACGTCATTGTGAACGTTGCTTTTCTCAATCGCTACGTTTTCTTTTATTACTGACTGCAATTGATCAGCCGTGTATGGTTGGCCTGCAAACGAGCAAATACACACCACAGCCTGTGAGAGAAAGAAGTGAAACAGCTAAGAAAATCCAGTGAAAGTAATTTCCTGCAACTTCGATGATCGCGACCCTGTAGTCTGTTGAATAATTGACTGGACTGAATTCTGTCATCATCATAAACAGCAGTACATCAGTGGTTCACACTGATGCTTAACTGCCACACAACCACGAGGAGGAAATCACATATGTATAGGGAGAGAAAAGAAGAAAAAGAGAAGAGGAAAGAGACCTAACTACTAAAAATAGCTACGTCTATATTCAAACATACAACATCAAGGCGCCTACACCTTGCAAACAAACAACCGAGCTGTAAGTGAAAGTAAGGCGTCATCAGCAAGACAGCTTCCTTACGGCTTTCACTGCCCCGCATCATTAAGTGCACTCACTTCACAGACAACTCGGCCAAACAACGACACATTCACGCCACTGAGCTCGATTAGCCGCCATCCGACTCCATGAGTCGCGATGTCCCCAGCCCGGGAGAGGAGCCCGACCTACAGTTTGGCCAACCTTTCGTAAACGAGATTTCGTTTGGTTGCGTAAGCCAGTTATTCATCTATCCACATCGACAATCTTGGCAGCCATTCTAGGCCAGCAAACGTACGACAAACAGTGCTCGGTGTGGAGTAACGCCTATACTAGGAATTCCTTAGTTACAATGACTATACAAGTCTCATTGCTGTTGCAATGTAAGCGAGCTGTAGAGAAAAGAACGTGCTTGACAATCAGAATGCCCAAAGCACGCTTATTTAACCTGCCTCGTTGTTCCGCATCTGCTTTACGTTTGTGGTGCCACTGATACGAACGATTGAGAAACGTCAAGACAATTCGGTGAGCTCAAATATACCTGAAGACGGTTCACGTCCTCTACGCTGGAGTGGCCAATTTCGCTGCCGGTAAAGTAAAATAAGACATCATGTTGTCACACTACACGAGCCCTAGCTTGGAACATACCTGCTGTCCGTCTATAGGTGCTGAGATCACTTGAAACCGCCCTATCCTGGGAAATACGGATTACTACATTATTCACGCTTATGCAATCCAGGTATACAAACCGGTCAACAATCTCCATGACTTCATTATCTAACATTAAATCTACGTGATCACAACAATCTTGCAGAAGCACTTTGCATTTTGAGGCTGCAAAGCGCATTCCGAAGTATTTAGCAGAACGCGAAATAGCGTCCAGTGTTGTTTGTGCCGCTTGAAAGTTGTCAAACAGCAATACCTTATCGTCAGCATAATCAAGATCAGTCAGTCTTTCACCAGGTAGGAGGTCCACGCCGGCATCATTTGAGTGCCGCAGACAGTCCTCCATTATTTCGTCTATGACGAATTTGTCGCTTATTCACGAGTCGTATGTTCAACTGTTTGGCATACCTCGTACTGGTGAGATCCAACAAAATCGGAGTAGCTGCTCACCACCTCCACGGTGGTCCCTGTGATCGACTATTTGCATTGTGAGCTTTGTGTATCTCGCACCTTCCTTAGGTAGCGCCGGTGTTGATCATTTCTGTCGTTCAACGTTTTCAACTGTCTACGCACCTTCCATCAATAAATTCACGTTTTACCCAATGTGCCTTGTTTTTGACTATTTTCCAATACAATATTTTCAACCTTTTTCCCTTGCCACATTGTCTGTCTATCTTACTTTACTTTTTGTTGTCAAATAATATAATCGATGCCGAAATCTATATCGCTTTTGTCTCGTCACTGATTTCTTGCGAGAAAGAGTTATACTTGTATGTTTGCCCGAACTCGAGATGTTTTAATCTTGATCTTCAGCAGAATCGATTTCGGGTGGTCCTACCGTTTCGAATTTCTATAACCCTGTGAACCTCAGTTTTAACGTGCGTCTTTTGTAACCTCGTAGTAGCTGTCCCAGGAGCAGGTGAATACTTGGAAACCCAGTATTCATTCTTGTCCAACTTGGTCCAATCCTGGAACGCAATTTGACCTTGAATAAGCTTGGAATAATTGACAAGCCTTCATTACTGTATCCTATTTAACATCAACAACATAAGTGTTGTACCTGTCATCTTTTTTCCTATTAATCGTTCAGTCACTGTTCTGGCTACATCAATACTTTCTAACTACACATCACCTTTCGTGATTGAGCATGAGAGTAGGTTTTTGTGCTGGAATACTTCTCAGTGGCCTGCGAATCCTTAACTCTTGTGTTAGTGATATTTGTATTTGAAGTAAATCGTGGCTTCTCCTTGAGGCTGCTGACTTACGTTATTGTTTGGTCATGTTCCCAATGATTACCATCGTCAATGACAAAATATTTAATGCTTACATGAAAGGAGAATGCAAAGTGGTAGTTGCGTTTTAAATACTTCCGCTTGAGGACTTCGTCAATTAGCATGCTTGATAGATGACGTCAACTGTGTTGTGCTTCGTAAAAACCTGATGGTTTGCCTCTGTCGGTTGTCATCATCGTACTTCAAAACTTTACGTTACAGCGTTTCATTTGCCGCGCAGTACGGGAACACTTGTTGTGCGGTTGGTTAACAATACTTGCTTTGAGCCCAATCACCGCCCAGATGTATGAATCAAAGTGCTTTCTTCTCAATCATGATCTCCGACAAACAGTTCAGGGTCTGCTCGTCGCCTTGGATGATTATGATTTCCCTTTAGAACCGATTCTTTGTGGCGAATGTTAACTTAGCATCCAGTATTGGTTTTTTCCCACTTGTTCAGAATTTCCAAGAAGCTCCGGCTTTTTGTACTCCGCAATCATTCGTTTTTATGGGCACCGCTCACGGGGCTGCATCACACTTTTATTAATTCCCTTGCCTTCTGTCATTTTATTGCTAGTTTTCGTTTTATCCTCGTGCTTCCTGATTTTGTCATCCTCAAAATTCCACTTGTATTACTGTCTATCTTTCCATATGCGAAATGTGAGACCATCATTCATTCCCTGCATTGTCACTGTTATCATTTTGTGAATCACGTCTTCTCGCTTTTGCATCTCACACATTGAGATATCATTTACGAAAAAACGTAGGGGTTGATGCAAATCGCAAATGGTCTATTAACTTAAGAGCGTTAAAAAAACGAAAAAATCGGGCGTCATAATGGGATCTCCACAACCGATAAAATATCCACCCCGTGGTGCTCGCTGTGACTTTTGTTATATTGGTTCGTCACACAATTTATTCAGCGGATTTAGACTAATGGCTATATACTTTACGTTAAGGATTAATGTTCCAAAGCACTAAACCAGCTTCTGTACTGTGTACTTTCAAGGCACTCAAAGAGAGATTCAACGCAAAATGATTTATTGGATATCATTGGCCTCAACATACTGCTCAAGAGGCTAGTGTGTGGGACTCACTTGAATCGGTAGTATACACGAAGGGATCATTCGTGTGCGTTCTGATTGAGAACACAGTGTGAAACCTTCGCTTGTGTACGGTGGTTTCAGTGAAATCACACAGGAACATAGGGCAGTGGTACCAACAGTTAGGCTTGTTTGATTATAATCGCTTTCCGCGACAGTCGCTGTTCTTCATTCCCAACCTCATGCGATGCTTCACAGCCAGCCTAAAGTCATCTAAAATTAGTCTTCTAATTGCATTCGGTGTATAACCGGTTGGTCAATTTTTCAAAACTAGAGTTATATTGTGCACCAAAATGGCTTCAGTTGCTCTACATCGCGTTGAACGGTCTTTATGTCTTCTGATGCGTGTCACTGCGACTCACAACCGATTCTGAAAATGTTATCAGTAATCCTGTTTGTTTGCAGTTTCAATAGGAAAAGTCTGTGATTGACAGCCTTTTAATATCGGAAAATCTAGATGACACCTTTCTGTTGGCTGGAGGCGCTCACAGTATGGCTGCGGAAGAGGAAGTCGCAAGTCTTGTTTAACGTAAAATCGGCTCTGCCTTACTGACTCGTCAATCATCGTGTTACGCACCCGCTTGCCAGGCTAGTCACCAAATATAGACAAGTAGTTTGCTAGTCTCTTGAAATCTACCCAAAAGAGGGTTATCGGCTGGCATACGAAAAGAATTTGGCTGAGCGCGCCAAACAACTATGATTGTGTTCAGGCCAAAATATCAATCTGAATGACCATTAGCTGTGTCTGTAACTGTCAAGGAGGAATGCACTTACCAATCAAGAGTAGGTCAAAGCACTGTTTTGGCTTTACAAGAAGGTGCATAGAAGGGATGTTGATATATCACCACACGTTCCCATTCTGCCTCACTTACCAATACTGGAAGAAGAAAAAGTGTAGAGTCATTCAGCTAAGCTGAATACCACGAAGGTGACTGGTCCAGGTGATATTTATTCAGCAACTCTAGAGCCTCTTGCTGAGGGCCTGTTCATTCCATTGGCTAGTTTGTTTAATGAATCGCTGCGTGAAGATAAGCTGTCTGCGGATGTGGGAGTGGCTACTGTCACAACGGCACACAAAGGTAACAGCAGGAACAAGACCTTAGAATAGGGGACCTGTTGGTCTTACGCAAACTATCTTGAATGCGCTAGAAAAACGGCAGATAAGAGCACATCACATCGGTAATTAATGGCTGATGAAGGCTCGACAAACTTACTTCGTAAATAACCTTCCATTTATCTCGTATCTACCTACGACTGAAAAATAAGGAATTGGTTGAGGCGTGCTATTTATACAGTATGGACTCGGCAACAAAGTTCGAAGTTCAAACCACAAGTTTGTCTATCGGGCACGCTTCCTAACTGAGTCGGGTGAGCGAACGGACACGATACAGTGCTATAACTGCAGCCATAAAGCTGGCGCGGGGGCT
>LOND01028800.1:0-37705 GCA_014220965.1 Paragonimus kellicotti | reverse complement strand
TGCCAAAATCAGCATACTGCATGCTTAAGAAGCTTGACAGGAAAAGAGAATGGTCCCGGTGTTTCGGTCTCAAGGACAAAAGACAGCGCAAACTGACAAACAGTGAACGTGGTCAGCGTTGTACACGAGTGATTTACCGTGAGCACAGTGTGAAGATAACCGGTAAGTTGTTAGACTGCAGAAACGAGCTGGATTGGATGAATAGAATTAAGTCAAGACATTGCATACGTAAAGTCTAAGGGTAAGTTAATACAACCGAGGACAACGGTCGTTTAACACTAAACTTCGGTTGGACGTACAGCAAAGTGACAGAAGTGAAGTGTGTTCACGCGAAGCCCATGAGATATTGACATCAACAGCATGGGATAACCCGGGCTGCTGGCATCTTTTTCCGGAAAAAGTACCAGTTCTGGTACATTGCCACCCAACCGCTGCCTTGCGGTACAGGCTTTTGAGCCAAAGGCTTTGGTTGAGAACCCTAATCGTTCTCCTGTCTAGGTCTGGGCGTCCTGGCAGTATCTCAGCCCACACACAACCATGAATATTCACAACAACAATAAATCCATACTGCATCGGCCGTCTCGCAGTATAAACCGGGTCGCCCTATCTGCTGCATACAGCAGGGTGGATAGGCGAAATCATGCTACTGCTGACCCCTCCCCACTGTCCTATCAAATTTAGCTCTCAGGCCCCTCCCGACCTCCATTTCTGATAATTACTCTACAGGTCCCACAACAGATGTAGCTAACTGTGTAACACTGAGCCGGTAAGTTCCGTCTCTTGCCTTTCAGCTTCAGGCCTCCCTCGTCCCTTGCTTAGACCTAGAACGCGAATTAATATAGGTGCCTTCAACGTTCGCACGCTAAAACAGATAGGTCAGCAAGCGGCTCTCGCACGAACGCTAGACTCGTTGCACGTTGATGTCTGCTGTATCTCGGAGACTAGAATCCATGACAGTAGTCAGCACCCGCATTGTCTACCCGATACTGGTTATACACTTCGGGTGACTCCACAGCCGCTGTTACAGGTCAGGCTGGGGTAGGTATAGTTCTCAGCACGACGGCCGCAGCCGCATTAGTAGATTGGATTCCTGTTAACAGTAGACTTTGTGCCGTCCGTTTTTGGCAGGTTCTGTTAAAACCAGCTCTAGACGCAAAACTTTCAGAAATTTATTCATTGTCTGCTTATGCTCCTACTGACTGTAGTGACATCGGCGTCAAGGACGCATTTTACTCGGATCTGGCCACTCTCCTTCGGTCGACACGTGGCTCTGATATAGTCGTTTGGCCGGAGATATGAATGCCCAGGTCGGTCGCCTTGGTGAAGCCGAATCTCGTTTAGGTGGTAGGTTTGGGATAGCATCACATCGATCAGATAATGGTGGGCGATTGTTGCAGCTGTGCGCTGAGCATAAGCTATTTTTAGCCAGTACTGGTTTTAGGCATCGTGCACGTCAATGCTATACTTGGCGCCCGCCTTCTCCGAATCAGGCCTGGTCTCAGATAGACCACATAGCCGTTAGTTATAGGTGGCGGAGTTCCATTCAAGACCGTCGTTCTTGTTGAAGCACATGCTTGGATTGCAAGATCATGCGTTGTACGGTTTGCCGTTTTGTTCTTACTTCTTCTGGGCAACGGCGCCACCGACAGCAACGATTAGCTGTTGAGAAACTGGCTTTACCATCGGTTAAGCATAATTTACCAAACCAGCTTAGAAAGCTGCCTCAGTGGTACTCACTCCGAAGACCCTAATAGCTGCTGGACTCAAATCTCACAGGCCATTCAGAAAGCAGGTACTGTAGCATGCGGCAAAGAGAGGTCACAGTGGGCTAAACAAACATTGGATCTTAGAGAAATCTCTGGAGTTGTTAGAAGCCAGATAGAAGGTTCCTCCTAGCAGTTCACATAATAAGTCTAGAAGAGATATTCGTAGGAAACTGAAACGTAGTCTAAAGGCTGATCGTGAGGCTTTGGGTAGTGGAAAAATTTAATGGAATGGAGATCGCACTTGCCTCAGGTAAATTGTCTAAGCTGAATCTGTCGCACACCGGGTCCAGAGACGGCATCCATCGGTCATGTGAAGCTAAATACATGGGTAGATGCGTCACTAGTCTATAATAAAGTCCAGAAGGATAATAGCAGGGTTCGGGCGAGACACTCCTGTGTGGATGTTATCGAGCATGAATTTTTGGGCTGGGAAATGAAATTTAACAATGATATACCTCGTGTCGGAGGTTTATTACGACACCACTTGAACTGACGCGCTCATAGCCGACAAACTATTTTCCAATTTCTTCTTTGACTTACAACCGTGTTTTGGAATTTCGCCCTCATTTAACTGTAGGCGTTCGATCGAATTGGACGAGAATAACTTGAAGGCATACTTTTTTGCTGGACAGGCACATCTTGGCCTGGCTCAATGGGACGAAGCTGTCGCCAAGCTTATGGTGGCACACAACCTGGCCTTAGAACAACATAGGAATTTCGGAGATGACATAACTTCTGTCATACGGTTGGCCAGACGAAAGCGTTTTGAGGCTTTGGACGAGAAACGAAAACAAGAGGAAATTGTCTTGCAGGTATGACCGGTTTTTATTTATCGATTTGAAACGATGATTCCCTTTGAGTTATTTGAATCAGGCGAAAAATTGCGTTGAGTTCATTTCTTCCACTCTTGTCCGTCTTCCTAATTCAAACGACTGAAAGTGGGGATCATTCTGGACCACGAGTGGTACTAACGGCTACGCGCAAGGTCTGGAAGCATTAACATCCCTTTATTTTTTAGCGTACATAACTGGCTGTGGACGACTGATCAATAAATATGCGACATACTTGAAAATTTGTGAAGTGTGAGCATTCGTTATAACCGTAATTGGTGGTGTTGCACTGACCGATAATTGCCTTGCGACAGTTGAAGACGCGTCTGGTCGTCGATGAGCGTGACTCACTAGGATATATATATATATATATATATATATATATATATATATCTGTGGACTGGCAAGTGATCCCGTGAGTTAGGGGAGTGGTTCGTCTACACACGAACGTGAGTGGGTGAATTTGTCCTTTCTAATTGCTTTTCTTAGCCTCATTTAACACGCACTTAGACCACATGTGTTGTTCACCTACTCCCTGTTGATCATCCGGTAACCGTCCAAAGTTCATCTCTGGCAATGTACTTTGTTTGCTACTGTTGAACGGATCGCTCGGTACTGATGTAAATGAATCTGAAAGCGTTATCCAGCTGGGATCGGGTAAAGACAAGTCATCTACGGTAGTTGTGATTCATATTACTGGTACCAATCGTCAACTAAACGTTAGTCTATTTTTCAACGGCCTCCGTGGGTTTCGGCCAAAATGCGGTCACCAGCGAACTACGAAGGCCTTTACAGTGGAATTATGTAACGGTGTCTGTTGTGAGCATGACAGTTGTTTCGTATTTGTTGTGTCGCAAATTTAGATGTCAGGTACACTTAGGCTGTAGAATTGTTTGGTAGCGTGGAGGACAAACGTACGATGAGAATCACAGACAGCAGCAAGCTGACTGTTACCCGGTAAGGGGACAGACTGCACAACACGCAATCGTAGGTGGGCTAAACATCAACTATCCAATCTGGAAAGTCACATGACCCACTCCGATCCGGAGCCGACAAAGACAGGGTTACGGCCACACCGACGTGCCATGAAATGTGAATCATGCAAACGGCCCCGCAGCATAGGCGAGCATACGTTGGCTGCGTGTGCGCGCCTACGAGACACATCACTCCTCTCGTTTGATGAGGACCGGTGAGGTGGATGGGTAAAACATCAGGGTACAAGTGGTGAAAACAGTTGGCCACTGCAGCACGCCCTTGGAATAAAATAACAGGGTGGCAGTATGTCATGAAAACCTTTTTGTTTGCTTTAACATTCCACTTTTGTTCCAAAGCGTGCTTGTTTACTTTTAATTGGTCCGTTTGAACTAAAAAAAATTTTGCACTTTGCAGGTTTATCTGAATAATCTCATTTTACAAGACGCTGAACGTCAGAAAAACATTCTCCTCACATCTATGGGTGACCGAGTTTGCACCTCTTGTGGGGGTCCCATTGAACAAGTTAGACAGCCCGTTAAACCGGACGAAAGCGCTTCGTTTGCCCTGACTTCAAGCGCCTTAGATGATGGGACAACCGGCAATGTAGGCCCTCCCCAGGTGATCAGCAGCAGTTCACCCGTTCAAGTTCATTCTACAGAACCGAACAATTTGACCTTGTCCTCTAGCGAGACACCTCCAGCGCTTCAAGCTCAGCTTTCGCAGATCACTAAATTGGCACAAAAGCGTATTACTGAGCTGAACGATTTGTTCGCCCAAGTATGTCTTTTACAGTTCTTTCTTCGGTATATATATATATATATATATATATATATATATATATATATATTAAATTGTTCCTTTTCATTTCGTTGATTCTTTACGGCGGGTTGTGACTGCCTTATATGATCACATTCAATCCAGAGAGCGAAATTACAATAAAGATCTGTTCATTACTGCACTGAACCCGCCACTAATAGAGTAATGCGCAGGTTGCTGTTGTTATTAATACTCTATTATTAAACATGCATTTATTTTGCGAATAAAACATGATCAGCTGTCAATCATACCGGCTTTTTTCCAGCTAAGTGAATAATGCTATGTGCATCTTAATGGATAAATCTTCAATTTTTTCTTTACATATTCACATTGCCTGCGAACTTGATTCACGCGGTAAGTATGATCACGATAGAGTTTGTGATCTGTTTAGAGAACAACCACAATCGGAGCAGGACTGGATTCGTGTAGACGTTGAGTTGAGTACGGAATACCAGAAGACTGAGACCGGATAATTGCAAAAAAAATGCTCCTATGTGGATCTAGCTGGAGATGTAAAAATGCCCTTAGAGAGATCCGAATTAAGGAAGTACGTTATGTCAGGAACAATTTCAGTTTCATGGTTTTCCCCTGTTCTAATGTGAGTTAAAAAGACAAACAAAGTCAACTTATTCGTTTAAAGTATGCTATGAAATGAGAGATATTTTAATATCCTGGCGAAAGGTATAAAATCCTTCGATAAACAAATCGGGGAAAGTAATAGATGAACAGTATCTTTGGTGAAGAATTCACAAGCTCACCGCTATTTCGACCATTTGAATAATGTGGAATGGAAAGACCTGAATTTAGATGTATTGATGAAGAAGAAAATGGATTGTTTGCATGCCTAACGAAATTGTAACTAGAAAGTATGTTAGTCGTATTTATAAATCCACTGTGAGAATATGTGTCCAGTAATTGGATGAATACGGAAAAATTAGTATAATAGGTGTCATTAAAGTGATCGAGGGGGTCAAACTGTAGTTGTCAGTTCTTTCCGGAGTAAACTACAGAGAAGACAAAAAGAAATGTTACTGAATAATAACACATGGGGTCGAAGGCTGGTGTCTGTACAAAACGATCAACCTGTAGCTGGTGTGTAACACTTTTTGGACGCTATCGTCTCTGTCTCTTTGACTAATTAAATATCTTGCACATCATCGTGAATCTTGTTGTCATACAAGGTTGTTGTATTTGCTATTTTACCTTTTACTTTTCTCAGGTAGATAGCCGCCGTCAGAAACGTGAAGTTCCAGAATATCTTTGCGGGCGCATCAGTTTTGAACTTATGTTAGATCCAGTCATTACCCCAAGTGGAATCACTTACGATCGACCGTCTATTATCGCCCATTTACAAAAAGTGGGACATTTCGATCCGCTTACCCGCCAACCGTTGACCGAAAGCCAGCTTATCCCAAATTTGAGTATGAAAGAAGTTGTACATGCGTTTTTGGAAGAGAATCCTTGGGCTGAGAACTACTGAAGCGATCTGTTGTTTCCGCTCAATGAATCGGACAGATATTCCAGGATTCTGATTTGTTCTTCTTCCCCGTCTCTCTTTTCATTTTGTCCTGTACCGGAATTATCACAGTTTTATATTAATCTAAAATAAATTTTATCCACTCATCCTGTTTTGTTACCTCTTTCATGTGCATATATTTGGCAGTTGATACTTTTCGAATCTAAACCATCTTTCCAATTTTACAGCCTCACTTTTCCAACGGTGAGTGCGTGGCCTAGGATCTGACACTCATCCCTGCGTATGTATCGTCGTCGTCGACTGTCAGCCGCATCGGTTATACCTACCACCAGACGTCACGGTGACGCCAGAACTAATGATATACGGCGAACTTTCCAACCTGGGGATGATCATGTACACGCCACTCTAACAACTTCTTGCAGTCCGCAGTTCGGCCGAGCTATAGGCGCATCGTATATTTCATCATCTTCGTCCTCCAATTCGTCCTCGTCTACGTCACTTTCTTCTTCACCAGTCAGGCGGTCCACTCGTACGATGTCTCGTCGGCACGCAAATCATACAGCGCAGGTCAGCATATATAATTTTAAAGTTTGATTACTTTCCTCAGAATTTTGCAAAATAGAAGAGCACCTGTGATTATGTGAACGGTCTGTAGTCAGTGCTAGGTACACCCAGGTCAAGCTTCTGGGGGCTGAGAAAAAGCGCTATCTTAGGAATATTGAGGCTATGTTTGCTTATAATTGGTGTGTAATTTGCAGAATCTTTTACCACATTCATGGATGAATTTGTAGCAATTTGATGTTACCCTTGTGATCTGAACAGTTTACTATACCCCGCACATCTGCTGCAAATATCACGCCACTTTCTGCACGTTGTTGAATCAGTGCACAGCAGACGCATGCATCCCATGCTCAGTCTCCACTATCAGCTGTGCCATTTTATCATGTTTTTCTTGTTTTGAATGCAATATTTTGGGTTTTCTAAGGATCGTTTGAGAGTACAGTGTTCCGTAGACGTGACCCAATATACTGAGGGGTATTCGTTCTTATTTCTTCCGGAGTTGGGAATCGCATTGGTAGTTTGCTTGATCGGACTATGCGTCATTTTCTTCAGATGTGTCCTCCCTTCGAATTGAATTCCTCTCTCTCACTGTTCAGTTATTCGCTTCAACTCAGGATAGATTTTATAATTCACCAGTTCGTTTGACATGATTATTTCTGTGACCAAGCTGTTGCGTGGAAAAACCAATACTCAGCTTCTGCAGACGACGTTTTGGGTTCCAAAAACGAACGATTTGTGTTGCATAAAATGGCAGTAAACCGCGGTGAGTATAATGCATTTTATTATTTATCTACGTACTAGAACGGCAGGTAAAGACGGTTCCGTAAAACGTCCACTAATTCTGTCTTCGTGTGGCAGGCGAAGACACCAAGCTTACTGTGGTTAATGTTTTCAGCAGGTCGGCGATGCGCACTGTCAAGACAACTGTTGAATTTGGATATCTTGTCATCACAATGATCAAATTACTAGTCGCAGAGGCACATAAGCAATTCTGTATTCCTGCTGATAGGGTTATTAGTTTGCTGAACGGATGAACGCACATTTTAGGACATTTAAGGAGTTAATGGATTACATTTGTTGTGATTCCCTCATCCGTTGCCACCCTTAGTATTCCAGGTTGTAGCTTATCATGAAGACTTCCTGTTTCCTTCACCCGCAACACAAAACGGTCATGTAAGTAATCTGGCACTCGTTTGGCTGTTCCTGATTAATTTCATTGACTGTTTTGGTACCTTGCACCCACGTTCACCAACCAACATGTCAGCTTCATTTTGCAATTTCAAAGGCCGTTTACCAGGGTGATTGCTTTAAGTCTAAAAACGACCGCACGTACAGAAACACTGAAGGTCAGCAATACTTAGTTTAGTGAGGAGGGGAAAAGCCTTTTGCGACGTAATGTATACTTACATATCTTTAATACGTGAATACCACATAGAGTGGCAAACGTGCGACAGTGTGAGGAGAGAAAAAAAGTATTATGTGAAATGAAAACGGAAGAGGTAGAGGGAATAAAAAGAAAAGTCCTTTGGACCCCAGCCACAGAGTTTGCAGCACCCTACTGAAGCAGGCTTCAGTGTAAGTGCCTCCATACCCAGAACCCAAGTCATACACTGGTTACCAGGCTGCCACTTCCAACCTAACCCACCACTCAACTAAGTAGCGATGTGACTAGTGGTAACTTGGCAGATGTGGCCAGGCAAATAAAGCTTGTGGGATAAGATTAGCATACCTAAAGGTCAACAGAATCCATCCATCGGGAGACACGTCGACGAACTTCGTCATTGCTGACCATCCGCCGCTAATGTTTCGAATACACCGGTGGTCAAAAACGGATACTGTATGAACATCCTCCGCATGAATAGACCAGGTTTCGGAGCCGTATAATAGCATTGCTCTTACGGCGGCATCGTACTTTCGGCCTTTCATAAAAAAGCTGAGATCATGCCGAAACCATGGATGACGCAAGTTGGCAAACGCCATCCGAGCCTTCGCTATCCGATTTATGGTCTCGTCAGCCATTTCATCAGCGCTGATGTAGCTCCCAAGGCACATGAACTTTTCGACTGCGTGAAGTGAGGTTCGAGTCAGTATACTATTTTGCTGTTGTGATGTATGGCGTTGGGACGGTTAACCGTTTATCTTGGATCCGTCTAACTTGGAGCTCATGCAGTTATTTTCGGTATCCCATTGGTGAGTTCACGGATTACGTGCGATCAGTTTATTCCCCGCTGTCTACAAAGGTGATATCCGACTGTAATTACCGCAGTGCATATGAAACAACTTTTTTTTTATTCAGAACTCGGTCCCTATTTGAGAGAGAACGAATTTCGACCGATAGACTGCAATCCAAGAAAATGTGTATCGTTATTTGTATTTTGTAACCTGACAGCTTTCTGTAGTTATTGTTATCTGCCCACTACGAAACTCGAGATCGTAAGTTAGACCGAAAGTGGAGACCAAGATATCGAATGAATGTAGAATCCTATTTCATAAATATCATGTATGATTGCAGAATCCGCATTCCGAAAGACTTTACAACTAGCCAATCACATTTCAAGCTGCTTTTCTTCTCTCCGAAGTCACTGATTTGACCATTGTAACTTGTTATCTAAACGTTCTGAAAATAATAGGGACATGGTAGGCGGAAGCGACTTGCATTCTTATTCGCTGTGACAGTAAACTGTGTAGTCACCTCTCTTGTCATGGTACGACGCAACCTATCCGTCATTATCTTCGATCACTCTCAACCTCGATTCTTCCTCATGATTCATTCGCTACGCTAACATAGAGTGTTCTGGTTATTATCCAGAATGTTCTTTCGTTGCTATCTGTTGCTTGGTCAAATCGGATATATTTGGCACTACGAAGGCTACATAAACGGCAAGCGTACCGCAACAAACACGAAGAAAAGGCGGATTATGTGCGATAAAATGGAGAAAATGTACCCCGACCAAACTTGCGAACCCTGACATGATGCTCTTCCGGTGTGGCCGCTTTACCCGTTGACTTCAGATAATCTCAGTCTTCTATACCGTTCTCTCTCCTTCCAGTTTCTGTAAAGCTCTCTTCAATTTGTCCAAGAAGCTCTCCATTTGGCGGTTAGATTGTGAGAAAGAAACAGAGGTAAATTGGTGATCAATACCGCCTGTGGTACAGAATTCTCGAAATTTCAATGATCTTCACTGTGGTCCACTGTTAGTCGCTAAAATGTCCGGAAATCTAATCGAAGAGATGATCTTTGTACATCAGAAAGAATTGTCGATGTTGTAGCTGTTGGTATGGGTGAAACCTCTCGACATTTCTAATGTGGATCTGGAATATCGAGGTTGACCTGGGACCATGGTTTGTGAGCCTGTGTTCATGAGCACTTATGCCACCTCTGCACAGCTGTTGCAGTTTGGAATTCTACTGTTCGATCTTACTGTAGATTCCGGGCCAACAAACGGTACTCTTGATCACCCACGTCATACGACTAATATCATGGTAACGTGAGCTTAAACATCTCATTACGCGATGCTGTGAAAATCCCGTACTCTTCACACAATTGACCAGCATCAAACATCCGTTAATCCTGGCGGATAAATCCTTTAGACGAAAAAATTGTTTCAATCTTTCACCTGCTGAGTCATTTGGTCACGTTTTTCTGGAGCTATCGCAGGACTTTATTTAGTAAAACTTTCATTTCTGTCGTTTATGACAATTAACGAATGGCTACTTAATAAGTCAGAAAATATTTCTTTTTTAACTTCATAGTCCATTAAAATTGATAAAATGACTGCGTTTTTATCAGGCTTTGTAACCGTTTTGTTTCCTATGAGGTCGGGCAAATCATCCACATCCCTCTGCCTTGGAGAATCCTTCGTAACCAGCTGATTCAATAACACACAGACATCATGTATGGGAGATATATGATTATTATATTAGTTCGCCAGCCCTAGGAATGCTCATAGCGTAGTTTTATCCGTTGGCTGAGGTTATTCTGTTACAGCTTTTATCCTCTCTAGATTTGGGCAGCGACTCCCCTGGTCAGTAATGCAGTCTAGGTATTCCTACAGGAGGAACGTTTGTCAGGCTTAACTTGGAAACCACGTTCTTCATTGAAGTCGTACACCGAAGCAAGATACGACTGGTAATCTACATCCATGATGCTGAAATTTTTGTAATGTCGTCTAATCCAACACATGTTTAAGATTATCTTAAGAATCGTCGGAGCACACTTCACATTAAGTGACAGGTCGTTGTACTGATGCAATTCACATTGTGTTGATCATAAACCGTTTACTGCCTGCATTGGCTCTTGTTTGTAAGTAGACCTGTGGGAAATTGACCTAACAGAAAACCGTGTCACCCTTTAGCTTTGCTCATAGATTCTCGGGAGCAGGCAACCAGTCAACCTAGAAGTCACTGTATAATCATAACGAACCGTCTGTAAGATTGTGTGTACAATTTTGAAGCCATTTTGCTTGTACGTTTCCACGTACCAGTGACCTTGGTTTTTGTTAGGAAGGTGTCATTTTGACAGCTGGACGGGCTTGACTGCAGATTGATTTCAGTTGCTCATCAAACAGGCAATTTATCGCTTAAGTCCATATCTATCACTTATCAGTAATATACCGGTAGCATGTAAATTGTCAAGCCGAAACTGACAGCTCAATTGCACCACAAATAGGATCGGATTACACGAGGCTTTCCGTGCCATATTGTTTGTTTATGCATATTGCGTTCTGTCGAAACAGCTCCATGCTTCCTCTGAGATGAGTGTAGTGTCAGAGGCCATTCCTACTTGCAGACTTACTTTCTTATCATCCAGTAAAATTTCAACGTTTTTTCACTTGAAATGTCACCGTCGAATGTCGCGAAGACAGCCTTGAAATATCTTTCATTATAGTTTAACGTCTCTGAGCTGTTGAAAGCGTCCGGATGGGTTCGCCTCCCTACGGCGAACTTCTGTATACCCACGTTTTTAGCATCGTTGATGTGTGAATTCGACATAAACGCATTGACGCAAAGTACCGTCCTCTGCAATGCAAAAAACATCTAACGGTCCTGCTGCGAATTCTGTTGTCTAAATACTTCCTGTTTTTTTAATGACCCGTCTGTTTCGCTCTCGCTATCGTTTTTAATCAATCCACTATCGCTATTTGACTCATTATTCATTAGCGCTCACCTGTCGCAGTCATCATTATCGCCTAGTTTTTCAACCGCGTTAAAATACCCGTGTGGTTATCCTCATCGGATGTTGATTTGAGTCCATACACTTGGCTTTTTAAGGCTGACCATTGATGAAATTTGATAGCTTAAATTCCTCACACTCATGATTGATCATACCGACCAGTGTTGAAATGTCCTCAACTTACTGCTCACCGAATTGCAAGCAGCGAGTGTGAAACAGCGACGTATGCTCACTGAAAATGCGGATTAAACTGTGCAGTGTCCATGATCGAACATTCCTGTAGGTTCTTTGGCAACGTACATTTATAATCTCGAACATGTTCCGTAGAGTCCGCTATCGTGCTTGCTTGGTAGGTCTTCATAACGCCTGCGCCAAACTTCCCTCGTGACTGCGCTCCCTGGTTGGTGGATAAATTCCGCCGTACCGTTATCTAATGGTTTTGCTATTGAAACTGCATAGCTCTGCTGAATTGCCACTTTGTGTGTCATAACTTCAGTCACCTTTACCTGTGTGGATTCATGGTGTCCATGCTGCTGCTTTAGATGCTTGTGAATTTTCTCAATTAATATTGATAAGACGAGACTGATCTGCCGCTGACCGTCGTCAGTTTTGACCGTCCGAGAGCGTGGAATCAGAACACAGCTTGAGAGCGTACGTTGATTAATGCATCCTAGTACGGGACCGTGACGAAATGGCTTGTTAATCCCTGATGCGACCAATCTGTGAATCAACTAGTCAAAAAGCAAAAACCGTTTGATCCAGTCTGACTGATTTACCAACAACATATAAGACGAACAAGTGTAAACAGGTCACTTGATAAAAGTGTCTTGCCCGTCTGCAACATCGGTGCACACAGAGGATCACAACACGAAATCCTTTGACTTCTATTCTTAACCATGTTAGTTAGACTTTCATTGTCCCTTGGATTTCATCTAGGAAGCCAGGAACGCACTACTGTAGTCATTTTCAATAACAATGCTTTTACACCACTGACCCAAATCCTATGCTGACCGCCAGACTGCTGCTTTCAGCCAACCCACTAATTACAAGCGGTGCATAACGTAGCAGCCGGTGAGTTGGCATTCGTAAGGTGTGTACAAACCAACGATATCTGTGGGACGAGGTCATTCTTTTCAAGTAGTCAACTGAATCTGTGTGTCTCGAGACATCTGTTAGCCTTGTCATTGCGGACACGGTGATCCAACCACACGCCGCTTATGATTCTGAGGTAACGATGATTGAGCATCCTCCACTAGGATGAACCAGAGTTTACAGTTATACAAGACCAAGACCCGACCTTTCGCGGAAATACTGAGATAGTGTTAGTGTCGCAGATAGCGTAAATTGATAAGTACCATCTAGTTCTTATCTGTATGATTTGTAATCTCATCAGACGTTCCATTAGCGCTTGTGTAGCTCCTAGGATACACAAACTTCTTAACTTCCTCCCATCAGCCTACTATCAAGGATAGGGATAGTCGCAGAGTCCTGTCAATCGTACAACCACATTTCACACGTAAAATGTACAAAGATCATACCAAATTGAGGAACTTAAGCTTCTAATATGCCTTCTGGGCTGTCTGTAAACCCTCATAATTTTAAGGAATCTCATCTACATACTCTGTGCCCCGAATCCTAGTGCTTGGGGATCATCCACACACCGTCCTCCGCGCAGTTTGTGAAAATGCATTCTAGGATTTCGTCCCTTTCAAATGTGAACAGGAAGGCGGAAGCTGTACAACAACGTCGAGTCCAAGTTGAGATGCTGAGGGTCGATGGTATGCTGTCATTGGCCTGAACCCGGCCTCAGTTCAGGCAGTGAATTGCTTTTGGGATGATCGCTTATTTTCCGAGCACATCCTTCTTCGACAGACAGTCCTAGAGTGCAGCTTTGTAAGCTGAATCAAACTCCTCTTTGAAAATGATATGATTTGACGTGATAAGTGTTGTTGGGATATCTGGCTCATTGTGAACCTGTGATCAATGCGACCACGGCCAAAGCGAAATCCTCCAGGTGCCTCTCGAATGCGGTGCCCATGCTTTACGTTTAGTCGACAAATTACAGTTGTTGCAAGCAACCTCGATCTAATAAGAATCACACCAATCCCACAGTCGTTTTTAAACACAAAGTGCATATACCCGTTGATGTTAGCCAAACAAGTCAGTTGGAACTATTTCACTCACCCAGAATTTGTGAAGAAGAATCGTCAGCTCCGTGGTTAAGGTTTGGTCTTCAACTGTAAATAGGACAGGAGAAAGTTCGTTTGAGCCGGGTGCATTGTGACCTTTCAGAAACTTGTTCCCTAGTAAGACTTCCGTTTTTGAACGCGTCGATACGTCAAAAAGCCAACGAACATTGGAGGTCCTCCACTGCACAACCAACGTTAAGGCTTTTCAATCGTATTGCTGTTGGGATTGCTTGGCTTATTATCCTAGGTGTCGTTTCAGGTTATGGATAGGTTCACCATTGATTTCACAGATTGGCTTGCCTGCATCTGGCTTCCTGTTATCTTGTGCCTAAGTGAGATCGAAGTGCTTTCAGGAATTTTCGGTAGCAGCGGCTTGCTCCACCTGTATGGATAGCGCGTTGTGTCCACTAGACCTCTCAATCTTCTCTTAGTTGTTTCCAGGCGAGTAACCTTACAAACTGGGTGGAACATTTCGGTGAACATCGTTAACCTCTGATGATCATTTAGAAACCCAGCCTTTGGCAGCTGAACTCACACATATGCATTGCTTGTCACTTCTTTCGTACATTGGCGTAAACCTCTGAAATATGACTGCTGGCCTTCTTGACTACTTCCTTCACTCAATTGACGCCTCATATTTGTCTAAAGCGTTGTGCATAGCATGTACCAATTTCGTTAAAGCGTTCCGCTTCTCTGTATTGGTGTTTTTTTTGCTTGTCTGTCAAGGGATCGATGTGCGCGTAGGCCTCGACAATTCATGAATAACCCCGATGCTTATCATTCCAAACTTCGAGCCTGTGCCTAGCTTTCGTCGGTCTAGAGTTAATCTGTGTCAATCAAACTGACATGAGGCACATCCAAGTGCTATACCTTAATCTATCTTTTAGTAGTGCAGCATTAGTTGATGCAACTAGTGAGCGACTGCTTACAAATTTAGTACACTAATCTGGCAGTGGCTGCTCCAGGCTCACGTTCAAATCGCAACTTATGTTCGACCTTAACTAGTCGTGCCTCCATAAAGACGTGACTTGTCACCAATAAGGGTTCGTTCATCTTAAGGCGTATTACCTTCCAAGTTACTACTTGGAAACTATATAGAAACTGTATAGAAAATAGGATGCTTTTTAATAGATTTCGCGTTTTGTTGGTTCTACATGGGGTAACTGTGGAGTTTAGCACTTTCTTATACATCTTACCAATCGGATGCTACGTTTATGAGCTCAAGCCCAACCCATCTCAAATGCCTTTATCCGGTTTCAGAACAGCTTTCCAATAATTGTAGTTTACTGTCTTCATAAAGTTTCAATTTCTCGATGTGTGCATCGTATGTCTTATCGCGCCTTCGAAGTGACATTAGCCCTTTGAATAAGCCATGATCTTTTATTCTGGATTTCTCCTGTATCGTTTTAGCTACCCATCGTTTCTTCTCGTTCTCGTGCTGTCACTGCCCTGCGTACCGGCTCGTCGGATCATCCTGCCACCGAGGATACGTGGGATCGCTCAGTTCACGCTACATCAAGTTCTTTGGCACGATGCGGAGTACCTGTGAATACGAAACCGACAGGTCGTAGTCGACGTCGTGCCGTTTTGCGTTCCCCAATATTTCGTCTAATCTTGTCTCCTGACAACAGTCCTCCACCCGCAGGCATCCAAATGGCTGAAACTGTTCGACCACTTTCTCATCCCGAAACGTTCACACAACCTTCTCTGTCGAACCAAGATGATAGTATACAGATAGTTTACACTGAAGGCGTAGAGCAAGTCCAACCCATTCGACTCCGTAACGCGAGAACCGGTACACGCTCATCACGCACAAATCCTTTGTCTCGTCGCTCCACTCGTCCCACACGATCAACAGCTCATAGAAATGATCAGCCTACTTTGATTTCTGATCCCGACCATTCTCACACAGCAATCGATAGTGCGGAGTTGCAAGCGGCGCTCTCAGTTGCCAGAACGGTCAATCCTGAGACAGAAGATGATTGTGTAATATGCTTAGATCCCAAGTCGAATAGAAGCATCGTTCTTCCATGTATGCACACATTTTGTTTCGATTGCATTTACCGTTGGTTGTGCATCAATCCCTCGTGCCCTCTGTGCAAACGACTTGCTCATCGAATAATCCACTCAATTTTATCCGATTCTGATTTCGCCGAGCTCCTAGTATCCGAACTGCAAGAACGTGAAAACACGGCACGTCGGATCACAGGCCTTCCAGCCAACTTCGATTCTGCTGAAGACGAGGTCACCTCAGCTCAACGGTCTCATCATCATTTCCACTATCATTTAGAGGCACAACCAGTGCGGTTTGTCGACTACCTCGATGGGATGACACATGGAACCTCCACACGAACGTCCCTCTTCATTCCACCCATCTTGATCCCATCCGATTCATCTTTTTCTCGATCATCTGCTCTCATGGGCGGTTCCCATCGTGTCTCATATCGTTGGGGTTCGGATGTCGGGTAAGTATCCAAAACTATTTCAAATCAAGAGGAATATGATGGATTACAAAAAGTTTTTGACCGGTGCTCGGTTGGGTGTAATCGTACTTCGCTTTTTTATCATGGTTACGGGTACGCTTTTCAAACGGTTCAAGTTTATCTACTCCTTCCTGAGGATACAGCTTTGAAATGTAAACCAGGCAGCCTTGTGCACAGTTTTTTGCGTACTGGCTGCACTGCACTGTATCTTTGAATATGACCTTATATAATCACACGTCAACTTCAACAAGCGACTGTTACCATTTTACCGGTATTGATGACATGTACGTCTACACTTGAGATTGCTTTTGTCTGACAAGTTCCTACCTTAGTGCTTGTTTTATTCACGTTCCATATTGATGACTTTCTCTTATTACTTCAGAGTGATGGATTATGCTTCGGTTCGTTCGATCTGACAGTTGGACCACTTCCTGTGTGCATGACGCATAACGACATCCTGGATTCTATTTTATCAAACATAGTAGACGTCTGTTCAGTATGGGTATAGCATCTGAGCAGCTTGCTGACCTAATTATATCAGAGTGCGAACGTTGAAAACACTTGCATTAATTCGTATTCTGGTCCTAAGAACGGAACTGAGAAAGTCATCGGCTGGGTGTTAGGAAATGGGGCGTATCGACACATAATAATATAGCGAACAGATTGGTTAGGTCGATGATAGAATATTTTCCCCTATTCGCACTGTTATATGCAGTAGACAGTGCCACCCCATGTATACTTGGAGACGGTCTACGCGGTATAGAATTCGTAGTTTCAAGGTTCCATGGCTCTGTGCGTACTGAGATGCTATTAAAATACCCCGATCCTGGATGGGAGAACGATTAGGAGTTCTCAACCAAAGCCTTTAACTCAAAAGCCTGGACTACAAGGCAGCGATTGGGTGATTATGGACCAGAACTAGTACCGCTTTCTCCGTAGTAATTAACTAATCTTTTCTCAACCTGGAAGATTAGAAGGCTGTGGTTTATCAGCTCTATGCCTATTGATCTACTCAGCGTGCATGACTTTGTCGGTGCGATTATCATGCCGCTCGGTGTAGCCGATTGAGTCAAGGAGGCAAAGCATTGCATCGCATCAATGTCTAGTATCTTTTTGAAGGATGTTTATGAAAGCGACTCTCAAATGAAATGATCCTGGTTTTAACTCTCATCCTCTGAAATGTTTTAACTGTGGCCTATCCATCCGTATCAGGCGTAGGATGTTAATCAGTTTTCCTTCTTTAATGACAATTTTCTGTACAGGCGTGGTCGTGCGCAACGAGGCTATCATGCAACAGATCTTCCGCTTACGAGTTTTTTGGCTTAGATGTGTGCTGCGTATGCCGACGTTTAAGTGTTTCCCTCCTGCAGGTAACGCAGAGATCAAGAGGTTCCACGGTTATCTACGCTATCAGATAGTGCATTATCGTATTCATTGTTGTCTTTGTGGGAGAAGTCTCTTGAGTATAATACCCTATTTTCCTTATATATATGTATGCGAAAAATCTGAGCCTCGGCTGGGTTCGAACCAACGACAGAAACTGCATGCCCAAACACGGCAAGAGCCCTACTAGCTGAGCTATGATATGACTCTGGGAATTCAGAAATGTTATGTTTTGACTTAGTTGTCCATCTAGCCCTATGTGTCAGGTGGAATCTACTTGACGTTCCTGGGGAGGCTGACTGTCCAAGCAGGATTTATCAGACATCTCACGCTGAAATCCACCAATGTCATTGCTGAATGCTGAGATTTATGTTACGTATACCTATTTGTTCCGCGTTGTGTGGTACTGTGCTTACTTCTTTTCAGCATATTATGTGTATACCCTGTGTTCCCCTGAAATCGACTGTCCCCATAAAACACAAAATTTGATCGTATTAGTTGAGACAGGCGTCAGCGAAGTACACCACCTTTTTTTGCTCATATGCCGTCCATATAGTCTGACACATCATGAAAGCAGCAGCCAAGACACTACGAAGCATTGTATTGTCATTACTTTGTTCTTATTACGTAATCATTAAATGTTAGTTATGTCCCTACGCTTTCTCTAGAATAGTGTCAATCTATACTGAAGATCTGCAACCGTCGACGAGTCCATCTTCATTCAAAATTTATGATCTGAGGTCGAAATCAATCGTATACCTTAATAATTCGGTCGAAATCGTCCCCACATGGCTACCTATTGTGGAATCGTTTATTTCTTCATACTCTTCGTTTTCAAAATAAAATGTTGTGTCGTTAGCGCACAGTAACATCAAAGGTTGTAGGATATTGATTGAAACGTGAATTTTCGTGTAATCAGCTAATGCAAAGTCACTGACAAAATCGTCCGTCTCCCCTAGTTTGTGAGCGGTGAATTTGCGTTTTCCTTCTGATTGGCAGGATTGAGAATGTCACATATCTCAAGCCTGTCTTTGTGACCAAATTTTGAAACGCGTGCGTCTACTGTTTACAGGCCACCCAGTAACCACTTGGTCAGTTTGTGACAAGGTGAGCCCGTCACCGCATGGTATGGTCTTGGTGGTGTTTGCGGTTTGTTTATCCTAAGTAATCCGTATAATTGTGTAGTCCTACTGTAGGTAGGTTTCATGTCATTATGCTGTTTTTCGGTTATACACCCATGTATAAACCGGCTGCAACTTACGGCAAACGTGTTTCTCCACGGGGACAACGTTATCAGGCTCGTTGTCCGGTAGAAACATTGTGGTATCCTCATACTGCTGTTTGTCCATCACGACACGTGCAGTTTCTTACTCAGATTCTAACACGCTTATATGCTTGCAGTCTGCAAGCTTCTTAAAGGCCTAGTGGTCGTCCATTCCACTACTTGTTTAGATAGAGAAAGTAAATTTGTATAAACAAGACTGACTTGTCATCACGAATCAACCCTCGCTGCCGTGGGAGTATGTAACGATCAGTTTGCTTTCGCCTCAGTAAGCAACTGCCCTTTCCCCGGAGAGTTTCAGACCATTCGTCGGTTCGCACCATAGCCACTTCCTCAGCTGCACACCGAGAACTGATGTTTTCGCGTTGGAATCACAAGTACCACCCACAGGCTGTCGTGAAACTGTTATGTTCACATTGCTGAATCATCTTTTGGTCTTCCTTTTAGGCCGTTAGCTGGATACTGGCATATTTTCGAGAAATCACCGACTTACCGCCATCGGTTAGGTCACTACGACGGCCTCAAACTAGTTGTAGAATTTTCCGTTTGATCTGATCGCCCACACTCCTTTAGCATTCCATTTCTTCATACCTCTTTAAGATAATCGGAACGTATGTTCTGTTGTTCTTCAGAAAGCGGTATAACTTGCCGCTTTCGCTTTTCCACACGAACAGACAACCTTAACCCTATCTTCCAATGTAAGTATGTTCGGCTTGACGTTTCCATATTTGAATTACTGTGGTTCACTCAGAACTGACCTCGTTATCGGCAACCATAGCATAAGTGCCGTCTGTTTTATCAATGCAGCCACAACCCCTGATGAACGCTCGATAACCAAATTTTACATAAGCTTATTGTCATGTTCATTCTTCCCATTCCCCACCTAAATTGAAGTTGGATGGTGGTGACTCGCCATTCGTACCAAGTCTTGCCTTAAGACTGATCCCAGATCTGACGTTCCGGCATGTGATTAGGATTTAACCGAGGTGTGGGTCGGACTGAACAGGAAGTAATGGATTTCCCAGCGCATATGTCTCGCTGCTACGCACCCACTCTTAGACAGCTCCCACCGTTTGTTTTCATACGTGGTCCCAGATATATTGGATTGAGATTGCTAACCTAAGACCTCGCGAAATAGACGGCCTCTAGAACAAACTTGTATGACGGTAGTGAACGTGACAGAAACTTTTGTGGTAATGGCCGCTGTTATGTGTCTGCATCCCGAGAAGGTGGTCGCTGCCCGTTGAAAGAGTGATCTTCCAGTATCGTTTCTTTCACAGAATTTGCACCGTTTTCTGCCAAAGCGATCGCTACAGGAATGCGCTGCATACGTGTGCACATCAGAGCATCGTCGTAGCGAAAGTCGTGGATATAAAAAATCAATCGTTCTGGCGATCATTTCGTTGTCACTACACCTACTAAATACTCAGCCCTAATCGAGGTCTTTATTGTGCAGTATCATCTTGATCTTATGTATACACCATCTGTGTATGTGGCTTATAGCAGAAGAGCAGTAAATCCTATTACAAAACCAATTTCGATACGTATATAATTAAATGCGTATAACAAAATTGTCTGTTGTAGTTTGCTGCCGAACATTACGTATAGATGGTATGTTGGCACTTACCCTGCTGGGAAATCACTCATTTTTTTCCTGTCCTTTTTCATCTTTTTATCTTTGATAACATGGTGCTCTTTGTACAACTAAGGAGAATGTGTGATGCGCATCTTCTACTCAACTCAACTTATCTGACCTTATTGATGGCTGTGGGTGTGACCAATTTGCTTCTATCCGCTGTTCCGAGATTGATTGAGCTGTGATCTACCATGTGTATTTCCTTGTACTAAACACAAATGTACGTGGAAATGAATTGGTTGTTCGTTTCGAGGGACACAAAACCTCACCTCGTATCAGAGAGAAATTTCGAGACTAGATATATTGTTCATTGTTGTGCCTGTTTCACTGTATCCATACTCTACTTCATATGCCAACCTAGGCATGACCGCCCATAATTGTTACTGAATTTGTTAATTGAAAAAAAAAAAAAAAATTCCGTTTTTGCAGAATGTTGTAATTCATATTTGTGCCATTCTTACAATCCGCTGGCATGATTATGCCATTGCTTTCATTCTGTGGGAAGAAACGCGATATTGTCAATTTCTCAAATGTCCTTTCCACTCGGTTTTCATTAATGGCTAGGAGATCGATTTATGTAAGTCTCGCCTACTATCGGTTATTGTGCCTACACTACAGTTTATCAGACTACGGTGTGTGTTATTAATAGTACATCTTGCATTTGTTTCTTCGCGCTCACAGTGGTACTACTTGTATTTTCCGATCCGATTGATGATGACGCTTTTCGAGAATAAGTTACTACAAATATTCTTGTGTACTATGACTGTGTGTGATCCTAACGATGTTTCTGTCTGTCACAAGCGCCAGCACATCTAGGATAATACCACTAAGCTCGTGCATGGTTGTTTGTCGACCAATAATTGTGTTCAGTCTACTTAAGAGTAGTTCTGCAATGCTAACCGATTTAAAGAAGCACGATGGGAAGGGATTTTAAAATTTTCTAAACAGTCGAGTTAACCTGATATCTCTCCAGAGCGTCTTTAACAAGCTACGATAAACCTCACCCTGAGTGCACTCTGCTGCTGCATCCGCTTTGGATTACTCTTCACTTTGTGACTGGTGTTGAAACGATACTGGAATTGCAGCAAGTCAGCCACAGTAGAAATGAGTTCAACTAGGATTCACCCTGTCCGGGACAAATGCACATGTTTGCAGTCGTTGTCCGAGGCCCATGGATTTAATGGATGTAGGCGCAAAAGCATTACTATGCACAGTGTACCTGCTTCAGAAAGCTCCGATGTCGTTATTCAACCAGTACATAATCCAGTTAATTGGTCATTCTGGTCTAACAATCATCGGCGCAAATCGTCTGTCCCGGCACGCGTACTTAGCCTTGATAAGTGTGCCTCGATTTCTGAGTATAACCTTTCTCGTAGCAAAACACGGAACAGACGCATGCAGCCTGGTCTACAGTCCGCTCATAGTTGTTCATTGGGATCAGGTACCATTCTGACCGGCCAAAAAACGTCTGATTTTAGTAGAAAAAACTTAATACTATCAAAAAACCCTTGCAGGGACCTAGGATTTCCCTGAGTGGTTTTCGCGCAAATACCGAATCTAGTCCGGCAGTTCAGAAAGCCGACTCGTCCACATTCCTATAAAGGATGGCGGCCTCAAAGCACACACTGACTCAGTTCTTCTCATCCGATGGAACTCCTGAAGTAGAATCATCTGCTATGTTTATTGTAGACATAAAACTGCCTCGCTGTATTGTTTTTACACCAATGCGGTTTCGCTATTTACTAAACTGGACGAGCTTTGTGATTTCTGTTTCCGGCGAAACTCCTATAGTAGGCATCACAGTGAAATCTGGTGTAGGGTGGAAGTGCAGGACGGTGAACTATTCATTCTCGGTATGACAGTGCTTCGCTGTGGTAGAAAAATCGGTAAAAGAGTTGATTCATCAGAGCAGAAAGAAGACATTGCGATATGTTAACATTTCATTTACTCTCATCAGTCGCAAACGTAAAACATGCTAGTTATATACATCATATAGATAAGGACAAACAGGGACTAGACACGCCTACAAGCACACCAATTATTATGTAATCACGACCATGGCAACCCGATAGGTTGCCTCAACCACTTTTGTGCACATAACGTCGGCTGGTAAGTTCGGATGAGCATCGATTCGCAGAACTGGTACTCTGGTGGTTTGAAATAAGCGCAACTGCGCAGCCGCATACGTTCGAGCCAGAGCAGACTAGTCTGTGCTTTGTGCCGTTGGCTAGATGGTCACGCAGTTTTAAGCCATTCTTATTCCTTCCTCGGTGTATACTTGATGGAATTCCTTTGTTTGTGTGGTTTTAATTTCAGCAGCCCCAACGAAAACCGTTTAAAATCACTGAAACGCACAACACTATAAGTTGTTATCCTTATGTTATTGTTAATTCATTGATTAAAACCCTGTCTTAACGGGCACTTTTCGATTGTGGTCACATTGCGTTTGATGTGGATGTTCCCTCAGTTCTTATCCACTTCCCTTTCTTTCTGTTCTACCCCATTCAGGTCGGCTGCGGAAAGCCGGCGAGCTCTGTTAACAGGTCTCGTTAACAACGCCCTTCGACCCAGAGATTCCTCGTTGATGGATGGCTTGCTGCTCCGACAGTTGGTTTATGTATTTGGCTTCGACTCTGTACCTGTACCACAAGAGTAAGCTTGGTGTGCATGCGCCTGTTCGATATAAGCATATCCGTCTCGTTATGCTGTGTGGAAGTTACATTGTGATCTGATTGTTGATCCTCATATGTTTCACTAATCTGCTGTTAGTGAGTTCGATGTTGGATACAGTGAACCTAGTATGATAGACTTCCAGCGGCTTATTCGGGCAACTGTGTAAAATCATTTACTACCGATACTATCTAGATGTCCTCCTTTAACTCAGACCGGTGGGCAGGTGTGCCAAGCGTCCGAGATCACCTGCCCTGGATCTAACCCTGTGTGCTGTACCGTTGCAGTGCTCATGTCGTGTGTATCTTCAAAACCTCAAAGTATTAGTTATGCGTTATTTATGGAATGCTTCGAAACTTTTTGACTTTTCCGCTGGAATGCGCGCCGCGTCTGGACAGCACGGCGGTTTCACTGTAGTCGTTCGATCGTCATCCGGAATACATCAACCCATCCTTTGACCATACACATCTGTATAATTGAACACGAGCGGTATTTGGGTGAGAATCTCGTAATCATTTTGAATGTCAACCTGTGATGGTAGATGCAGTAGTGGCTAGAAATATTGTCGATCCAGACTCTGGGTGGGGGGATATGTCCGGTTGATTGCCGAACACCTTGGCTGTTTACCTCTTTCCAACATCCCTAATTACATTCCATTGCATTTGTCCGCATTTCTTGGATGATTAGATTATTGAAACTGACAGAATATTGAAATGTTTCTGGCTTTATTGCATCTGCCGTCGGAACTTTTTGTTTGTTTACTCACACTAAGCGGAAAGCATGCGCACACCTCGCAATAAAAGTACGCTGCTATTCGATATTTTATGCCCAATTTTGTTACAATACATTGCAGAATGTCTACTTTAGGTGACTGGTGGTCGTACTTCAGTAGTGAAGCGTTATTTACCACCCGTTAGTACTTAGTGAGCTAATCGTATAAGTTTCAAGCGAGCTCACCTACGCTGTATGACTAGTTCCGCATGCGTTGTACCATCGAAAGCTAGCAGGACGTACTTCTGTTTCTTTTCGGTCTCACAGTGCCTCGTTTTTGCGTGTTCCTCACGAACCGCCCAAGGCAGATTGCTCCCATAGTATATCATTCCTGCTATGGGGTATCCTTTGGTTCTCTCATGAAGCCGCTGATCCCATCTACCTAAACTCGTATACCTCACGCCTTCATGTTCTGGGTCTGGTCAGCCCTACAGACTAACTCGGTCATTCAAAATGCAAAGATGATCAAGTCACACATTACCAATGCTACTCCACCGTTTATCACGCCGTGCATTCACTCCTTCCGGTTCACTGATATAAGGTATGACGTGGCAGATCGAAAACTTGGTTACGAGAGATGATGGCACCCATCGGTAAGTTGGGGTTGGTGAGTCATGTTAGTCTGCCTCGCGATGCATTTGGTCCTTGGCTTGGAACATACAGAGAGATGTCCCGTTGCTCAGTTGAGGTGTGAATGTGTTCACAATTGAAGGAAATGGACCATTTCATCTTCCTGTAATTTACTCAGATACACAATGTCCTTCCCATGACTCTTCGGTTGGCATCCAACGCAAACGTTCATTTGAAACGGATAGCTTCATTGCAACAAACGTCAGTCAGAAGGCTCTGTGCTCATCTGTTTCAGACCAGTCGAAGGTCATCCTTCTTTGTCGTGTTAATAAGTGGCGACTGACCTCTCTCTGAAAGTGATTGACAACACACGTTGGCCTTTTGAATCATTTGAAGATCTCCTATGTGCTCAAGCTTATTTGCTTAGAAGCCAAAATCTCATGTTTTTCGTTTGCTAACCGTTGTGTCCTGTAGCATCCCGGATTCAGATATAGCTTACTTTTGATGTCTGCTTTCGTTTGAGCTTAAGGTGACTGTTCAGTCACTCCTGACATATTGATCCGTCCATGCGCTGCCGATATTCTCAGGTGTGTTGGCTCCTTGTTTGATATTTTATCATTCTGCTTGATGGTCTTTCCAATGCACGTTTGACTTACTAGGTATGTGCGGTCATGTTTGTTGAAAAATGCATACCCGAGGGACAGCCTTGTAGTTTTGTCATGGTCACTTTTGCTCATACCGATAGTGAAGGCACCGAACGGGTTCACTAATCATCGTTGTTTGTGATACCGCAAAGATGTCTGGTCGTCGACCATAGGGAAGAGGTTGTAATTCGTGTGTATGCCTGTTTTTTTCTTCAACGAATTAGCGACCTAGCCCATCTATATGGAAGGTGCATATAGACTTCCGGTATTTGACCACGTTTGTCGCCGTCAGTTAGTCAGCCAGTATCAAATGGTGGATTGTGTAGAACTGGCGGGCATCTGTTGACGCTTACTTGAAAGACTTGCTTGTCCGTATTTGATGACTAGGGTGGTGATTATGCGCATTCCACGCTGTTCGGGTCATGCATGCGTTTGTCGTGCCGCGCATTATTCTGTGTGACTGCTGACTATGGGAGAAAATAGCAAGGCGGTCGAATGATTCCGTTGTCGTGTGCTGTGGAAGCTTTGACCGCTCCGCCGGTAGGTGCTACCTGCCAGGTTAGGGGGTTCGCGATCATCTTCACTGGTAGTAAGAAACGCTCTCTAGCATGGTATTGTGTCAATGAACGGCAAGCTGTATTCCTAAACGGTTTATGATTAGTGTTTTTGTGTACATTTGTGCACTTATCATTGTGCCGTTTCCCGGTCTAATCAGAATTTACGGCTTCCCGATCCACAATACGTCTCCGACTTGTAAAAGATGGTGATAGATTTTAAACAGTTTTTCTTTGTAGGGGTTGGCCAAGGTGGTACCAAAGCCTGAACCAACAGTTTTCGGTTATGCAATTCTAATGGTTTCACCCGCGAACAGTAGCCATCGTCATCAATGACTCCCTTAAAAAATCGTTATGCTAGTGGTACACTTGATAGTGCTTGATAGTGTTACCTATCAACGTGATATTACTTTCGGCTGGTGTGGTGTACCATGTGTGTCAATGTTGACGATCACGTCATCAATGTTTTACGTATATAATATGACAACCGGATAGCGTTGATATTTTTGAAGTGCCTATTACTGAACGTCATCTGTCGGTTACGGTACTGTTGCAGCGATCGTTCAGTGATTGCCCATGTTATCTTCAAGAATATGTAAACTAGCCTTCGAAGTGAATTGGTCGCTACGATGCTGAAGTGTAAAATGAAAGTCAGCACGTTCGATTTTTTCAGTTGCACCTTTTACATCGTTTTGCAGTTGTGCTCCGCAAGTGTTGACGAAGATCCTATATAATCAGGATAAAATCAATACCGTGCTGAGGCTTATTAGTGGTGTAATTGCGATTTCGTGATATTCTCGCGCACTGAATTATCTTTTTGAAAACTTTTGCATGTTTTCAGATTTTAAATATGATCAAAAGAGACTGATCAAATGAAGGGAAACCTTGATAAGTAGTACATGTTGAGGTGCGTTATTTGTTATCATTGTGAAAATTGACAACGTGTTTTTGGAGTATTGCGTTCTTGCGTGCTGGTAGGTGTATTATTTTTTTCTGACTGAATTTTTTTTTAGGCCGGAGCTGGAGCGCATCATCACCCCGGACTTTTTGGCTGCCAACGAAACCCATCAGCACCGTCTGGAAGCGTTCATCCGGCGAGAACTGCGGGTGCTTGCACCTTGGTTGGCCTATGTTTCTACGGACAACTCATCCCCCGTGCTTCGTGAGCAAGCGGCACTTTCCAGTCATTTAGATCAAGAAGAAACAGCCAGTCCTGCTGTCACATCTCCGCTCATTTGTGGGTCGCCGGGATTGTTGGCTGATACGCCCGATTTGGACGAGCTGACCGCTCGTGTAGTTCAACACTGTACCACTGTATCTGTCACCAACGTCTCTGCCCTGGTCACATTGCTCTCTTCGTTTCCGGCTCTCGCCGTTCCTCTCGTCCCTGCCAGCTACATCTCTCACTTCGCTTCAGAAGTGCTCCAGTTCGCTCGCTATGCTGGCACGTTGGAACAGTACGATTCAGCCGTGTGTCTTTACCGTCGCCGATTGAATGTTGTTTCTTTGCCTACTGTTAACAGTCAGTCCAGACCACTCAGAGCTGTGCAGCCAGATCCTCGATTGGCGGTTTACGTTGCATCTGCTTGTTGGCCACGTTTACGTCCTGGCTTCTCTCAACCACAGGGTTTAGTCACCCACCCACTGATCAACTGGCTTCTTCAGCGTTTGTTTGTGCATTCCGTATCCGGACCGGTTCATCCTGCATGGCTGTCTGGGACGGGCGAACGTCCATGCGTATTACCTGATCGTCCAGCTTATCCATCTAATGTAGCTCCTTCATGTCACCTAAACTGTTTACGATTAGAAAGTCTTTCGCGTGCATTGTTGGAAGCATTACCATCGTCTTCTCGACTTCATACTCGATCATTCTCCCGACAAATCGCATCAGCTGCACCTGATTCGTATGTGCCGACGGACGAGCGCGACAGTGCTGCGCAGCTTGCGGCGCGACGCATGACTGATACGGAACTTTATCCCAACCGGCTTCTCTATCAGCGTGTTCTCAGTGAGCTCATCGACCAGGCTCGATTTAGTGAAGCTCTTTCCTAGTCACTTCAGTCAACATTGCTCCAACGGACGTGGAATGTCACAGCAAACTGACGCCTCCACTTTTGATTTAATTCGTCCTAGTGAACCTCCAGCTACTAGTGTTATTCACTCGCAAGTTCAACGTGATGAAACGTCTGTGAATGCAACTACTCCAGTGGAAGCACCACCAGCGGAACAGCTTGAACCGGCAATTGATGCACATCCATCAGCACTTCGACGTCTGAATGGCTTGCTGCTACTGTTCACCGCCCGGATACCTGGTCTTGGTAACGGGGATTCTGATGAGGATTGGCTAAGTGAGCTCTTGCATATGCCTCTTTTGCCTACCACAAACATGGTTCCATCAGCAGCACCGCCTCGTGTGATTGATTTGACTGCTAGTCGCGAACGTGCATCACCTACTGGGAGGCGTACTAGTGATGCTCCGGTTGATTCGGAAAACCTTTCTGGGACAGATTGGAATTTTCTGCGTCAGTTACCGTGGAATTCCCTTGGTATTTGGTCCACAAGAGATAGGGCTAATGTGATACCTATGGATTCAACTCCCGTCGTGCCACCCCCGATAGTGCAAAACACAATCGACCTTGAATCTTCATTTCCCAGTTCGCTGGTGTCAAACTTTTCTGCATCATCCCCTAGTCATATTTTTCAGCATAATCATGATGACACTCAGAACCGTACGCACGGCCCCTCGGAGGTTGGCTGGCGTGATTCCATTCCTTGCGTTGTAATTTCTTCCGATTCTTCCTCTGAGGACGAACGAGTTGTGAGTCGTACCGCCTACTCCCTTACTGCCGACGATTCGGACGAGGGAGAGCAGTTTCCTTCATCGACACATTCTGGTGATGCTATTCGTTCTGTTTCCAATTTGAATGGAAAAGCCAACCTAGCACCTGAAAGTTTGGATGCCGGCGCGCACGAGCCTTGCAGCCTTGTGACCATTCAGACAAATACTTCCTCGTTGTCCTTAACTTCGAAACCATCAACTTCACAGGAGGTCATTCACGATACTATGATTGACGTCCAAGAACCGATGGACATAGACGAGAAAACCGATATTTCATCTCCCGTTGTGGCGACTAGTTCTAGGACGGGCTCTAAAAGACCGGCACAATCAGCTCCAACATCTGTTTGCAACGAGGTGAACCAAATTGCCAATGTTCGTCCTCCCAAATTGATCAAAATCGGTGAATTCTTTGCCGACATTCTGCAACGGTTACAACGTGTATCTGAAGCACGCGAGAGAAACAGCCCATTCCATACATCACGATCCGTTTCTGATCTTCTCATTCGAAGCCCACATCGACATACACATCATTTATCGCGCAATCGCAGTCCGATACACTTGGAAAGTAGCGATAGTGATTGTGAACTATTACAAGAATATATCCATGTGGATAGTCATTCGTCACGTTGTTCTTCTGGTTCTCAGTCTGATTTCAACAGCACTCGTTCGGGATCTTCAAGCTCTTTTTCGTCAAGAAGGCGCATTACCAAGTCACGTAGTACTGGCCGCTCTGGTAAAATCGATCGGCACAGCAGGTGCAGTTTCCATCGATGTTGTAAATCCAGCCATCATCGTTGCTGTCTCAAACGTCGAACCTGTTGTTGTGCTTCTAGGCATCGTCGGTGCCATGTCAAACGATCTTGTAAATGTTACTCTGTTAGCAGGAGAAAGCATTATTCATCAAACATTCGACACCGTCATCCCAAAGTTATTTCCAATAGCCCCACTTCGCCTATACTGATTTCTGATGACAACGAGGGTTTGACGGATGACCCTTGTGCCCCACCAGTTTGTGATACACAGGCTGCTCATTTGCTTTCATTTACTCAGTCTGCGGACTGTGTTCCAAATCCCCAGTTAGCGTCCAACATTTCTGTTCCTCAGCTAGAAGTTAGGGGTAGACTGTCTCCAATACGATCACCTTCAGCATTGGCGCCCTTACCCAGCACATCGACTTCACTCGTTCGGAAAGATGTGCAGGATAGCTCAACGTCCACTACAGACTTGCTCCGCGATCCGCCGCTGAAGGAAAACAAACCGGCAATTTTTGAACCTTCCGATGTAAGTGACTTTTATCGTTTTCTCGAGCGTTTTGAACCATCTACGAGTCAGACAGAACCATGCTTACGCACGCCCGATCTTGCGGTTTCTGTTCGCGATTGCCTTGGTGGTGTTCAGCTTGGAACGGAAGGATCGACAAAAGTGATGGAATCGAGTGATTCACATATTGTGTCGAGTGACGTTTCTGTTTTATCAACCGACGGATCTTTGCCTTTATTGCCTAGCAAGTCGCATGACTCGAATCACGTGGACTCTTTGCCTACTGTTTCGTCTCGGTCAGAATCTTCAGTAGCGATTTTATCTACAGGTCCAGATTCTACCTCATTTGCTGCTTCTCAAGCTTCACATCCGTCCCCTACCTTGGTGTATATAGATGAGCCACGTATTTCTTAACCAGACTACTTTTTCCCATCTCTCATGTTATTGTTATTATTATCTACGACCTGTGTGCATGGTTGCGCAACGGTGTTCATTCTCGAAACCGCAAAATGTCGTCATGCTGGTGAAGTACCACACAGTTGTATGTATGCGTTCAAACTTTCATGACGCTGATTCTTCTTTTTTGACCCTGTGTGGTGAAGTGCTGTGTATAATTTTGAAAAATCTTTCTGCTGTTATTGTGCTGCCATTCAGAATATGGGCCATTTACCATGTGCGTAAGCGGGTAATATGGTAAGACAATAATGCTGTTCTGTTTGCTGATACTCTCTGGTGACTGGTTGGTCATCTAATTATGTAGTAGCAGTTTATCAAAGGGAAGCTACAATCAGATGGACACAGTCTCCACAAATATTGTGGTCGTTAATTGCGTGTTATGGGTGCACATTAAGCATCATTGCATACTGGTTATGTCTGTCGACAAGTCTCATCACAGTTCATCCCGTATAGGTTAGCACGGGCGGTTGTAGCCTCCGGTATAGTCCTTCCTCTTGATTTCGTTAACTAGTTGCCTCCTTCCTAACTCGTTTTATTATCAGATTATGGTTGTGTATAACATTGACTAGTATAGGGCTAAGGTAGGGGAACGACTTACGTAATACATGTGTACATTCACACCATAGGCGTCGTTCGTAGCAAGCCCATCACGTTGTTAGAAGCAGGATATCGAAATGGTATTGCGCGTGCTTTGATTTTTGTTGGCCCTATCCGGCGCATATATTGATGTCGTAGGATGGTTCGCCGAGTACCAGTAGTTCTTCAGTCTACACCCATTTCTCACTTTTATTGTGTCGAGAACGCCGCAACTGATTCGATAAAAATCCGGACAGGTTTTGGTGTTGCCGTGCAACAGGTGGCGTTTTTGCTTTCGCACACTGAGTCACTCTCTTTCGTCATGGGATTGTTTTGGATCGAGTGTGTGCATGCTGGTCAGATGATAACAGCTGTTCAGTAAACATCATGTAGACACTTCGACACCTGAAAAATAATAAACAACCCCCGCATCCATTGTAAGTGAGTGCAACAGGGTTTGTGCAGTACACTTCTGCTTCGTATCAGCTGAGCGTTATGGTCCATCCTTTCAAACCGTATACCTCTAACTACACTGTCTTTGTGGTCGATACGCTGTTTTCATAAGTTGATTGTATTTTTCGGAAAGCTGTCACTGCTTACAACTGCCCAGTAGATCAATCTGTTGAGGCATATATTTGCAACCTTGTTCTGTTTGGCAGGCACAAACGTACAACGATATTCGAACCAGTTATCAGTTTTATTTAGATTATTCGATATTTCGCATTAAGCTTTCTACTGTTTGCATAGCTTGAATTGGGTACGGTTCCGTGCTCATCGCGCGAAATGCCTTCGTAAGATTTTCGGAGAAACGCGTGCTCTCCGTGTCTGACCCAGTCGACTGAATACAAATTCGAATCTATAAGACAAGAATTTAATAGACTGGGCAGAAGGTATTAACCAGAACAAGAACATTGCATGTTTTTACATTTTATGCAGCCTTGGCGTTATTTTTTCTTTCAGAAGTAGTGTGATGGTGGATAATGACAGCTACATCAGAGGGCATAGCACCACTACGGCCTGTCTGCATGGAACTTTAAAGTGACATCTCATGTTCGAAATCGCCAATACTTCGTTCACACTCCGAACTGTCAGTGCGCATCTGTTTTCATGACGTTTCCTTTGTCACTTCTGACTTCGAACAGAAGCAACTCGTTGGTTTATCCCTTCTTATCAAGGCCATTAACAATAGACGGGGTCAACGCACTGAATCATTTTTCTTATCATACGTTTTCCGCTGTTGTTAATCAAACTGAGTGTCCTGCTGTTGGACATTTTCAGCACCTTCAGTGTCTCCAGCCGTTAACACAATCGGGAAACGCCAACATATACCCGGTCTGATACCAGTTTTTTCGGTAGGCAATGGGTTGATCGCAGCACCGTTATGTTTGTGGACCTCGAATTAGTGCAAACAAAGCGCCGTATGACAGGTGCTGAGTTTGTGTCATACGTGCCGAGGCCAGTCTAACGCTGCAACGATGCCAGGCTGTATACTCTTGTAGGTGGTCATCTAGCCACACAAAAAAAGTGGCAGCGAATGTGCTCTTCATGCCGTTACCGGACAGCCAAACGTGTGCGCATGCACTTCTGAACAAACCGTGGGTGCGTCCGTTTGCAGCGCACAGACCACGTCTGCACACCCGTTGGCAAAAACGGTCGGGATCAACCGATTCTAAGTCGGTATAAAATAGAGCGTGGCTCTCGCTATCAATCTGATGTACTTGTATATGGGTGCACCCGCTTCGTGCTACTGATCTCTCCGACAACGGTTTGTGCTTTGAGACCTCTGGAAAAATAACTAGGAAATGTTTCCGATTTGAATGGGAAAGGACAGAAGATACAGCCGGCTTTGTGCTGGGATATAGCGGATACAGTTACAGGATTAATAGGCATACGAAATAACGACATGTATTTTGACTATGGACAATGCCAAGATTATCATATCTAAAGAAAAGGGTTCTCAACCTAACGGATTAGCTCAAAAGTCTGTGCCGCAATGCAACGGGTCAGTAGCAGTTTAGTGGAATCATTACTGTTTCTCCGAAATTAAAGGATAGCCCTCTTCTACCTCCAAATCTTGAGGACCGGTCGAACGTTGTTCAGCAAGTCTCTACTTGACATTAGCTAATTCTCAAAACACAGTCCAACTCAATCCAATGATGCGTAAGTTACCATACCGCACCGATCTTCAGTCACTTCGTAATAGATCCACAGGCACTCGAGAGTGAAAATCAAAGACTCAGTCCGCTGATCCTATGTGTTACTACCGACCCTACAAAAAAGATTCAGCATATGTGGTGTTTAGATGCACACCAGATTCAGGAAAACCTAACCCACCTTCCGGAATGCATTTGTTTAAGTTCTGGGCATTATGCAAAAGAAAATGAACCTCGCGGTATATGTTTTTGCATACCATAATTACAGTTGACGGCGTCCTGTTTGTAAACACAGTGAAAAGGGAACATCCGGCAGACCGAAACCTCCCGTTAGAAAGCCAAAGACTGCCAACCGTTAACATTTTGGGGGCAGTTGATGTGTAGAATCGAACCGAGATCACCGGTTAGAACGTGATGACCAAGAAAGTAATACATTTTCGGTGCATTGAAACAGCGACGGCACAACAGAACAAAAATCGAGCGCGCAGCATGAATCGTATTTCCTAGTACGTGAGGAACCTCTCTGGAACAAATGTTTGATTGTAGAGATTTTTACTTTTTTCTGCGCAGTACACCGTAAGTTATAATAGCATCAGTCGGATTTTGTGCGTTCTCCACGATGTGTGGACCTTGTGGACTTCCTACGTAGGTGTTGAATAATTAATCCACATAAAGTAGAGCATGCGGTGCTCAATAATTAAAAAACAATGACTTCGCCGAGTTTCCGCTCCGACCGTGTACGAAAATAGACTTTTAATCTGTTTCTTACAGTTAATTAATAGAAGCCATCACATGCGTGCCGTCTAAAACGGACTGAACCATGAAATCCTACAAAAACATAAGCATCAGATGTCAACGTAGTCTGCAAATCCCACTGACTCATGCGACCCCGACCACATCTATTCTGACAGTTTGGTAACATCGATACTGGTGTGACGGAACTTACACTACTGTTTGGCAGAGTAACTATTGGCGAGGCTACTGGTGGTCCCGCACTATTCACATCTGGTACCTCAATAAACACTGGTTTAATCTGTCAATAGGCAAAGTCCCTAGCTTGCCGTTAGACTGTAATACCAAAAACCTTGTCATGCCGTCTGACTGCACGGAACAAACCTGTATCGAGTGACTTCAAAGATGGTCGAAGAGTAAACGTAGGGATCAGAACGTGAGAAAGGGTTGATCGACGAACGTGAACCAAAGTCGATGTCGTCGGTTCTCTTCATGGGGTCGATCGGAGTTGCCGCGTGGCTGGGTCGGACGCAGTTGATTGGTCCTGTTACACATGGAGCAACCAGCTCTCTAGATAAACGTAACAAGCACCCACAGACCAGCTGAGTGGAAATGGTTGTAGGTCTGCTTTCAACGTGTTTCAAATAGCTAACAGAAAATCCCTCACCAATGGATGGATACTAGCGGATGGAGGACCTTTTGGTTGCTGGTGTGGACTTTCAACTAATCCATTGGCTTCCAGGCGGTAAGCTACGGTGCGAATTCTACATCCTAGCGCGTTAAAACGTAATGCGAAGGCTGATTAGAAATGTGAGTCGCAGTCAGTGATGATTACAGCAGAGCAACGTTTTAAAAATGATCGTGTTCGTGCGACGAGCAATTTGGAATCCGTTTGGTCTCTGATTGACCTGCAGCTTAGCCTACTCGTGCTAAGCTTCTCATATAAGTATTGGATGATGGCACAGTTTTGACTAGGTCAACACGCACATGATGGTAGTTGGTGGTAAACCTGTTCAATGTGGAATACATTCTGCTATGGATTTTTGCTCGGTGGTAATCTATATACACGTTGGACCAGGCGCGAAAGTATTGGTTAATTTTGCATCATACAAAGCGTGTGGTGACGATTTCGACTATGAAGCCTGTGCCTGAACGAGACAGATGCAACTTTTCACAAACTGGGCGCTGAAAACCTGTTAGAATAGCTGGGCGAGGGATGATTTCAGAACTTTTGGACAATCGGTAATCTGGTTTGTTGATGACGCATCTTAAGGATCTTTTGCCTGTTAAGAGAAACGGTAACTATGCATGTAAACCAAGGATTGTCCGAAAGTTTATATTGGGCAGACAACACGAGAACTTAGAACTAGGATAAATGAGCGTTGAAGAAGCATCAGAAAGGCACCCCATAATCAATTAGAGTATCAGGCCATGATCAAGGATTCTGCAATCGCTGGTCACGCGTTAGATACAGGTCAGGAAATTGATCTAGAAAACGTCGAGGTAATTAGACCGGAGTTTAGAACTGCGTAGGAGGGCTTAGCCGCAGAGACCGTCGAAATTGTGAAGTACAAATGAGGTAAACAGAGTTGACCCGGCTGAACTTTGTGCCACGTGACAGCCGGTCTTCGATCGATCAGACTGACTTGAATTGATGGTTAGATGAGACAACACTCTCAACACACTAAGGCTTTGATCTCCGTATCTACTTTCCTAAAAAAACAAATTGACCTCTGACTGACCTGTCTGGCAGACCATATTGATTTCACTTCTTTAAGGCTGTTCACGTATCCCAATTCTGCTGTAATTAGCAATCCGAACCCAGTGTTGACCCCCTGTTCGACCCATAACCTGTTACTTATCCCTTCGTTTAGTTGCTTACGCCTAGCCTGCCTTAAATGGCACCAAATTTGTAACTGGTTCAACTGATCTGTGTCAGAAGTCAAACGTCATCAATAAACCAAATTACCAATTGTTCACGAATTATTCTGGAATTATGACAACAAATAGTGAAGAAACGATGTTTTATGAAATGTCACAACCAACCATTCCTTCGGACGAATACGCAGGGACGCGCTCAGGTTTGGAAGCACGACCGGCAAAGTTGTTCTATCTCTGAGTCGTTGACCTGTACAGTTTCGGTGGCTATGAGGTCGAGTGGGCTCTTTGTTATGCTCGTCGCATCCTTGATACACGAAATTGCATAGATTTTTGGATTATAGATACCTGAAATGTAATGGACAATATTCGTGAACTGAGCGGTATTGTCCGGACATCGGGTCTCTTTGGGGATGTACCTGTCGGATGTCGAACATCTGGCGTGCGTTAGAGACTTATGTTTTGTTAAGACAATAAAGCTTCTATCTTCTAGTACATGCCGAGATAACTCGTTAACAGTTCCTTTCCGAAAGCACGGTGCTATGACTTCGTTGGTTATAAACCTTTAGAGGAAAGGATTAGCGGGTATTAGTTGTCACCTTGTTATTAGCGTAGAACTGTCTCCACGGCTGTGACTGTTGAATCCACCGCTAACGTTAATTTGTCGGCCGAGTGATGATGGAAAAGTGACCATATACTGGCAGTAGCTGTTTTTCGTTCAATGACAGCATTTCGTGCAGCGGCTGTCAAAGGAGGTCAGCATACGCTGCTTTGAGCAGGTCGTTGAGTGGTTGCGTTGGATGGGCCCATTTGGAAATGAAACGGCAATTAAAATTTACCGTACTATCGAACCAACAGAGTTGCTTAAACTGCATGTGTTCTAGATTGTCTACTATTGCTAGCGATCTGTTGGGCAGAGGTTGTATCTTGCTTGTAGATATACTATGTTCCAACAGTGTTACGCAAGACATTCGAAACGAGCACTTACCTAAATTGACCGTTAACGTCTGATCCCATAAACGCAACTGCGTGCAACACTTTTCCAGTGAAGAACGGATGAACATCCCGCAGTCCGCGATAAGCATCGTGTGTAAAACGTTGGAAAGTTTGAGCAGCGTTATTTGGATCAAACGGTCTTCTTCAAAAATAAGAAGCACAAATGGTATCATGAGAGGTATCTTTGGGATGTCCCTGGGAGCTACTGGAATCTGGAAATTAGCCTGTACAACTCCAGTTTTAGTAAATATCCAATTACTGGAGATGCTTACCATCTGTAACATGCAAGCCGGCCGTTTCTACTCTGATTGTCCGTCGCACTTACGGACCAACTTTGGGGCAACGTGGAGACACCGGGGGACAGCGTTCTTCCGAAGAGGGGTCCCAACAACAATCCTGTAAAAGGAAGCAATGAGCCAAAGGCCCAGTAAGCCATGCACACGACTTACACAAACGGAAACTAAAACGGCGTCAACAACACAGCAGCACGCCTCGTCACACAATTCAAATTCAACCTGTGCGCGCTTGCTGGTTTCGATCGCAGGTATTGCGTCGTTATTTTATGTAACGCCAAACAATCACTATCTAAACGTCAATCGTTACCCATATTTTCACTAACCGCGTACGACAGCGATACTGATGGACGTACATCGACAATATATTCCTTATTTAGTAGTTACGTTGTTCCAACTGGTCGTGTCACTGCGTTTGAATCCGCAAATTGCTGAGCTCAGTTAAGTCACACATCATTCAAGGTCACTGAACCTTTTGTTTTCATTTGCACGTAATGCCAATATGCTCTTTACATTACCCTCCATTGCTGTGAGTTACCTGATGTTATCCCACTATGGGGACACCTATGCGAGTCCCGCGGCCCACTCCACTTGCTAACCAACTGTTGGCTATGATAGCCGAATTCGCACATCATATTGTTATACAAGGAGCGCCAGTGCGCAGCCATCACTGTCGCTTAACCCCCGTAAACTAGAGACAAGGTTAGAAACTACCTCGCGCTGTGACGTGTATCCCGCCAAC
>LOND01028799.1:12102-37145 GCA_014220965.1 Paragonimus kellicotti | reverse complement strand
TTCAACTGCCTTGCGCGAAACTGCTATTTCAGCGTCCCTTGTGGTTGGCAAATTGTCCGCGGGACTGTTACAGGTAACTACTTGTCCGACTAACGGTGACGGCGTCGGCCTCGGAAACGTTCGTGCATGGCATCGGCCGAAGCCGCTAGATCACCTAAGGGACGTGAGGGTAACACGGACAATAGCCCCTGTGTATACCCAGGCAGTTGTTGCATCCATAACTCCTGTAAAAGAGGCTCTGGCAACTGTGATTTACCTACCGCCTGTCGCATTTCTCGAGAAGAACAGACGGCTTCTTGTCCCCTAACTGTACACGTTGGGACAGTTTTCCAGACGCATTTTTGTCGGACGGCTGAGTTTCTTTAGAATCCTTTGCTTCGCCGACTCGTAGCGATCAGTTGTTGAGCCTAGTAAGATATCGCTACTCAAGGTTTAATATATCTCGGGGGAGCGTGGTATAAGCTGTGAAAACTTGTCCGAATCACTTGTTATATGCGTGCGTCGCTAAACTCTATTTCTAACACAGCAAACCACAGCTCAGGGTCAAGATCTCTGAGGGCCGGAACAGCTAACGTGATCAGTGATATGGAAGACGGACATTCAGACTTAATCTCTTTAATGTCCGTTGCCATTAAGTAAATGCGAACGGGATATAAAATTTAAATAAATGTATACTTGTACCGCTATCTCGCACACGAGACGTGATATAAGCGGGAAAAACCGAAACTGAATGTACACTATTTTTATACGACTAAAACGGGCTCACCAATTTGTAGGATCGAGCGAACCGAAGACGATCGTTGAGAATAACGTAACGAGTAGACAAGGAGTAATTTGCGACCCGCGAAGCCAATGTAACAGCGAACAATGAACAGGACGAAAACGATAGAAGGACGGAGCGACAAGCGAGCACGCGGCGAGGTCGTACGTTCGAGTGCGCGGTGTACTTGTCGGTACCATACTGTAACAAAAATGTTTAAGTACATAGAAATGTTGAAAACCGCAAGAGTACAAATAGCAGTCGTAACTCTAACATAATCGGTAATAAGCAAATGGGGTAGCTACATTAGTGTATAAACTCCTAATGGAACAAATGAATATTAGAGTTTTGAAATACAGATATACCAAATAGTAGGAATTTCTGAAGACAAAAGAAGTTGCAGTCATTGTCCTGCGTGCCGCTCGGGACGCAATAGCTGCTTGTCCAACTGTGAAGCAGTCAATTGTCACGAAATTTGTATTATCCCACACCGCCACCCGTGGGCAAATTTCAGTTGCGTGAAATCGGTGTGTTGAAGAACATAGTTAAGTTCCTATACGGTGTTTCATTACTGCTGGAGAAAACTATCAGGAAGCTAGGCAGTATTATCGTTGAGCAGAACGTGAATCCGAGCTCAATTCTACGGATGCCACCTACGCTTCGTTGCCAGCGTACAAAGAGAAAAACAAGTAGGTTCATTTTACTCCCACTTACTTTTAAACTCAAACACTTTCTATCGTTTTCTGACAGCGGTGCGTCGCAAGACGCACCTCCCCCAACGATTCATGTCAGCAAGTTGTTTTCATACTTTTCCATGAAACAACTAAACGTCGTGAACAGATGAGCCGCATTTCCCTCCTGCTTCATGTTGTCTCAGCACCTTGTCACACACGGTTGTGGATCAATTCGGAAAAGAGCTGGTAGATACCATTTGACATAATCGTTTTTTCAGAAATACCTAAGAAGAAGCTCACTTGGACTACCATACGGACCTTACCCTTGTTGGCCAGCCTTGAAGAATTACAGCAGGTTCAAAAAGAGCTGCAGTCACCAACGTACTTAAAACAGACGGCTAGATATGATAATCATTATTACATCACATTTTCAGACCCTTGCGTTAACAAAAATTCACCGCGGAAGAACAGTAGCGGAAAGCGTAATGTCCTCATATCAAATTACCACCGGCAGTGGGTCAGCAGAATACACGGTGGACCTGGACGAGTGATGGGGAACAAGCTTACTTTGTTTACTTCTTGTACACAGTACATTTTTCCGTTCCGTACATCCTTCTTTCTGCGTTCGTTGGGATGCAACGATGACAAGCGTGTGTTCTCCCGTCAGTGCGGTTTGCGCGGAGACTAAGAAGGTGCTATCTGCTGATGTACAAGTTTAAGTGTACGCTCAGCTAGATGCGTCGTATGTAGGGGTGTCAATCGTGATGCTTAGATACATTTTTCCCTGCATGACCTTGAAATATTTGAAATATCGTCCCCCACATAACCTTGTATAAGAGAAATTAGTATAACGTTTAATCGTTGAAACAGAATCTGAGGAATGAGTGAACTATTTCTCTTACTGATGTGTGTATCAAACTTTCGTAAACCGCAACCTACCTCTGTCTGATTATGCATGCTTTTGTCAGCAGACTTCATGTTTGTCTTACAATGTTGTTGATTTGTTGTTTTGTACCGCCTGTAATTATCTGTCATGATTGCGCACATCCGAGCGTGTCTCTCACGAATGCGTTGAGAAATATATATTATTATTATTATTAGCGAGGTTAGAAACCATTAAATTGGTTGTAAAATGTATATTTAGCTAATGCTAGAATCCTCCAATACAGCAAACAGTGGGCTGGCAATATTTTCCCCGTGGCCGACTGCCTGTCTAGTCAGACCGCAGTCGGACCGACTCCAGTATGTGATGCAGGCCAACTCCTGTCCTACTCGTGACCGGACACGGACCAACTCCAGGCCAACTCCGTCTTGTTTGCTGGGCTACCTATTGGCCTACCTGATATGAGTGGATCTGTCGGTGAGAGAGGCATACCTTCCAGTTTATCCCAATAGGTCATCGAGATGCGCGTCAACGTCCAGTCTCGTTGCGACTGTGAGTTAAAGTACAGTTCAGTTTCCAAGACGGAACGGCTGAATTCAGCCAGGAATTGTCCAGTTTACTGCACCGGTGAGCTACTGATGGCATCCAGTGCAGCGACGTAAAGTGTCCACAATTCACAGTTATATTTCATAATTCATTTTTGTACATTTTTATATATACCGTTTTGTTAACCCTATCTGTACACTTGAGCGAAACCATCAACTCACTTTTGGAATTCAATCGTCAACACGAAAAAACGGGAGTTGCCGCGCCTTGTCTCTGTCCTCTCCATTTTGTGCGGATTTCGAGCTGGTAAAGCAGTTGCACGCTGAAATATTTCAGCACCGCGCTGTCATTCCCTCTTGTAATGGTTTATTCAACTCAGCAGACCTGGACTTATCAGTGAGTCGTTCCTTTTAACCGATACTTCTTCTGTTTTGTTTGCACGCTCACCTTTGGAGTTCGTCTAATACCGTTACAACCCTTCTTCGTATTACCGTATTTTTAGTGATTTTTATCATTTGATTGATCAGGCCACCACAAAATTGGTGAGCCCGTTATATTTTTTCCGAACTGTGCTTTATCCTGTTTTGGGCATTATTAGAAATGTTTGACGATAATATGGACATTGACATTAAAGCCGAACGCAGTTTTGCTTTGAAAGTGCCCGAATACAACGCTAGAAACCCTCGACTGTGCTTCCATCAGACAGAGGCCGTCCTTATCACCAGACGGATAACGTCGGAGAAAATATAACTCTCATATGTAGTGCAGTCACTTCTTGTTGATTTCGCAGCGAAGGTGGAAGACCTGTCAGAATCAGTTCCATCCGATCTCCCCTATACCCCGTTAAAAGACGCCATCATAAAGCGGACGGGAAAGTCAGAGGTTATACTCTTGGATGACTTGTTTAATTCAGTCCATTCAGGCGATCGGTCTCCATCCCAACTGTCACGTTATATGAGAGGCCTTTTGGACTCGCGGAAGCTTGATGATGCAATCTTGAGACAGTTATGGCCAGAAAAACTGTCATCTGTGGTACAACACACTTTGGTCGCCATGGCTGAAGACGACTCAATCGACACCTGGGCAGTCCTTGCGAACAAGGTATGGGAAACTTTCACTTCACAACCGGCGTGCGCAACAACCAAGGCTGTTCCCACGTAGTCCCCTTCAGTCTCAACTACTGATGATAACCTGAAACTTTTGATTGAGACGATGTACCATCGTATGGATAATATGGCTGTGCAAATCAGTGAGCTGAAGAGGCATCCACTCAATAGCCGTGCACGATCTAACTCCCGCAGTCCATGAAGGTGGTGTTGGTACCACCAAAACTGTCGGCACAAAGCGAAGAAATGCATTCCGCCGTGCACATTCCGAACTCGTCACGCGTCACCGTCAAACCGGCAGGCCAGCCCGTAACGGCGACGACTGTTGCTGACCTAGAAGGTACTAGTATCCTGTTTTTCATCAGGGATCGATCGACAGGCTTGCGGTTCTTTATAGATACTGCAGCCGAACTCAGCGTTATACCACCGCAACCAAATGATCGACTTCAGTCTGGCCAGTACGCTTTACAGGCCGCGAATCAAAGTCGCATCAAAACGTTTGGGGAACGCTCTCTCACTGTCGATCTTGGTATCCGTCGATGTTTTCGATGGATATTCCTACTTGTCAACGTTCAAACGCCACTCATCGGCGCCGACTTCCTGGCACATTCCAACCTTCCCGTCGATGTCAACAGGCGCAAGCTGATTGACAACACTAACGCATGCACGGTAAATAGCACCCAGTCGACGATCGCATCAATCGGCATCCGGCCTGCTCTTCCACCAACGCCGTATTCTGCAGCACTATTGAAAGAGTTTCCTTCGTTGACTCTGCCATGCCCACATACCGAAACAGTTAAGCACAACGTGGAACACGATATCAGAACACGTGGTCCTCCGATTTCCGGTCGTCCAAACCGTTTACAGCCAGACAAACTCAAAATAGCCAAAGCTGAATTCGAACATATGCTCCAGTTAGACATAATTCGACCTTCAAAGAGCCCTTGGGCGACGCCACTACACATGGTACCCAAGAGGTCTCCGGGCTATTGGCGACCTTGCAGTGATCACCGCGCTCTCAACAATAAGGAACAGGTACCCTATACCACATATCCACGATTTTTTTTAGGACTCGCTGGCTCTTCTATTTTCTCCAAATTAGACCTAGTACTTGCCTAATATCACATCCCAGCTGCCGAAGAGGACATCCCAAAAACCGCCATTGAAACACTTTTTGGACTTGTTGAATTTACAAGAATGTCCGTTGGACTCCGTAATGCGGCTCAAGCATTTCAGCGATTCATGGACGGAGTGTTACCTGGACTGCCCTTCGCATACGTTCACACCAATGATGTTTTGATCGTTAGCCGCTCAAACTAAGAACATTTTTCCCATCTTCATGCTGTTTTCGACCGTTTCGCGCAATATGACGTCATAATCAACATTGACAAGTGTGCTGTTGCAGTTAGTTCATTGGATTTTCTGGGGCACCGCATCGACCAAACCGGCAGCACACCTCTGCCAGATAAAGTCGAGCCTATCTCGAATTTTTCGATCCCCAATACGATGACCTAACTCCGACGATCCTTTAGAATATTTAACTGACATCGGCGTTTCGTGCCTCATTGCGCGGACATTTCAAAACCCTTGACAGACCTGGTTGACTCCGAAAGTGCGTCAGTTGAACTCCCACACGGAGCTAAAGCAGCCTTCTCTGCGGCAAAGGAAGTCCTATGCCACGCCACTAAACTATGCTTCAACAGTTGCGATCCAAACGCCCGTCTCTTGCTAACCACGGATGCATCAAATGATGTCATCGGCACAGCCTTAGAACAATCTGTAAATGGTGAACAGCAACCCTTGGCCCTGTGTCCCAAAAGCTTCAACCAGCACGATTAAGTACGGCACCTTTGGGCGTGAACTGCTGGCTATTTATTTGACAATCCGTCACTTTCGACAGCTTCTGAAAGGTCGACACCGCCGTGCAAACCGATCACAAGCCCTTGACGTTTGCTGGCCACGCCAAACCTGATCGGTACTATTCACTTGAAATCAGACATTTGGACTACATCTCGCAATTCACCACGGACATCCGACACCTACGTGGTGACGCCAATATAGTTGCTGATGCACTATCACGTCCTGACATTAACTCAGTCCAGTCGTCGCCCTCCTCTGATTTGTCTAAAATGGCCACTGTCCAGCAGCACAGTGAGGACATGAAGGACCTTTCCATCGGTGAGTCCTCGAAATTATCTACCATCCCTCTACCCACGCAAGCTGGTGACATTCTCTGCGATACTTCAAGTCTGTCCAGTACCGTTACAAACTTTCTCGGTATTACCATATTTTTAGTTAGTTCTATCAGTTGATTGATTAGGCCACTGCAGACGATAATGAGAAGAGATCCTTCACTCCCATAAGTTACCATGAGGGCTCCTACATGAATGTTGAAGAGTTCAAGCCATCGGCGTCATCAGAACACAAATTTACAGCTACTACCGAAATGGTGTGTGTATAGACAGGTCCATCCTTTCATTGGAATGACGTGGAAACGAGTTAATTGTATTAGCTCGGGAAACTGAAGGCTGGCTGTGTAATATATACGTACATTATAGAATGTCTTGATATGGTTTTGGTACACATTTTCATACGTCGCTTAATTCTTATGTACGAACTACATCATTTGTTCCTTAACAAAAAACGCCACTTTTTCGAATTGATTTGAGGAATTTTCGTTAGTTTGTTTACAAGCGTTGCTTCACTTTTGTACAACAACTTCTGTATCGCTCTTGCTCGTTGTTCAAATTGATGAAAGTGACCTAGAAATACAATACAAAATTAGTGCCAACCGACCTGTTCTTCTCTTTGTTGCGCAGTCGCTTGACGTTACTGCACGGATCTTTCACCTAACGTTTTTAGCTCCGTCGTATTAGGAACATCGTCGCAGCTCTGGCCGCGTTTCAGCTGTTCACGGTAACTCCGTAACATACCTACTTCCGGACATTTGCAATTTGGAACATTGTGGTGGTCATCTTGAACACTTTCTGTGAGTCAAATCCTTTGATTACTGTAACCTGCAACTATCCTCGTAACTATTCTGCTTCATTCGTTCATTTTTGTTATTACCGATAGCCTGGTGAGGTTCACTTGCGTTTGCTTACAGTATTCGGTAACTCGCCCTGACCACTACACATTGGACTTAACATTACACTTTTGGTGTGCGTGCCTCGTCTCCTCGGTGCCCCTGTTCCACCCTGATCAAGATTGCGTAGGGTGAGCCTTTGGGCGACTGCATTTTGTAATGCTCATCCGTTTTTATACTTTTGTATGGGGTTAGTTCCCTACAAACTGGTGAGGCCGTGTATCGACTTTCGTTACACATATTGTTTATTCCGCAGTCAATCTCGCATATTTCTCCCCAAAAATCATAGTATTTTTACTCCAACTGATTTCCTCTCCCTCTTCATGAGTATGCCTTTGTTATGTCACTGAGTTTTTGAACAGATCAACGAGTTGTACATTCAATCACGCAGCTGGAACTGAGAAGACAAACGAATCTTGATAGAATGTTTATCGATTGGAAAACACGTTCGGTTATGAACGCTCAGCGTGATGCGACAAAATGATTGGTCCACAGCAAATGCAGCACCAAGGATGAACTACAACGCAAATGAGCAAGCAATGTAAAGATGCAGCAAATGAATATAACCGTTCGTTTGTTGGCTGTCCACCTAACAGTCTTCTGATATTGAACAGCCCTGCTAGCACACATTAGGGATAAAGTAGGAATGAATTACTGCAGTTTCGGGGAGAAATACGCTCGCTAATCGGTTGGTGTTGGATTCAGGGATGAATTACGTCAACCTTGGGATGAAATACGTCCGCAATTTATGACCAGTGAGAGACCAACGCGAATAGTTGTGAGTGATGTCGTCATCATAATTTGCCTACATAAATGTGGTTATAGAAATATCCCAAGGAAAATTGTTACACATGAGAAATCAGTGATTGTACACAGACGTGTTTTTTGTTTATCTCAACTGCAAGGCACGACGCGTTCACTTCCGCTGTATTCGAATTTGGTCTGGTTCGTTTGTGAAGTTTCCCTGCCCGCTACCATTTGGTTGCCTTACTTGAAGATGTTTGATCACCAACAGTCGGGACAAGGCGTGAGGTCATAGCAACGAATGCATTTCACTCTCAGCGGGGTTTGGAACTATTATTCAGTCGTTCCACCATTTATCGTCGCGTTCGCCATGCTATGGAACATTTCCATTCCAGTATTTCCACTGCTGGACAGGAGTTTGCTGAGTGCAGTGCACTTAGTTTGATAGAAGGTGTTTGTAAGTGTTTCCTTTATATAACGGTCGATTTTAGATGTTCCAAAACAGGCAGAAAGCTAGTCTGATTTGTTGCAGCAAACCCATGATGCTGAGGATGCCGAGTCTGTATCGTCAAGGAACTTCATCGACCGGCTTTGAGATTGGGTTGTTTCAAATAATACTCCCAGAGTTCACGTCAGTTGGCTGTTACAAATTCTGGGAGAACGACTGCCTGATCTGCCGTCGGATGCAAGAACACTCATGGAAACTCCGCGGACGTCGTTAATACGTGATGTGTATCCGGGTGACTATGCACATTTCGGATTGGGTGATGGCATTAAACAAGCGTTAACGTGTCGTCAGGCGTGGGACGTCGACGCCATTGCAATACACCTGAATATTGATCGGTTATCACTGACTGAATCCGGAAGGTACGCTTTGTGGCCTATCTTATGTCGCCTATGCGAGCCATTTGTTTCCAGCATTTCCTTGTTGTCATTTACAGTGGAAACAGCAGACCGGAGGACGCCAACTATTATCTTCTTGACATTGTGAATGAGCTGCGTGGCGTGCTATCGGCTAGAATACTGTCCTCGGGGGCCAACGTCAGCGTTCGTCTGAGGACTGTCATCTGTGATATACCCGCTCGTGCGTTTGTTAAATGAATATGTAGTCATGATGTTTATTATGGGTGTGATAAATGTGACCAAAAAGAATTGCACTTTAGTCGCAAGGTAACGTATACTCTAAACGGCGCCTCCGCAAGGACCGACGCCACTTTTTGCGCCTCATTTTCAGCGCACGCCTCTCCGTTTGCTTCCCTCCCCATCGATATGATATGCCACTTTCCAATAGACTGCATGCATTCTGTTTGCTTGGACGTGGTTTGTCCGTTGATCAGCAACTGGACCGCGAGGTCTGTTTTACTGAACGCTCGCCTCAGTTCCCAAACGACCAACCGAATCAATACCAGAATGCTGCAGTGTCGAACAAGCTGGAATTGTGATTTTCCCCGCAAGTGCCGTGGGCTATCTGATTTCAAGCAGTGGAAGGCAACCGAATGCAGACAGTTCTCATTTTATCTAGGCCTTGCTGTTTTGGGAAGCATTCTGGACGACGCGAAGTATAAAAACTTCTTAGAGTTTTCTGTAGCCATTTATATTTTTTGTCATCCCTCCTTCCACCGTGCTTATTATGACTTATCTAGGCAGTTGACTAATGTGTCCATGTACAACTTTTCATAGTTTTATGACCAAGGTGAGATAGTGTATAATGTACATTTGCTAGCTTAGCTTGCAGACGATGTGTTAAACCAACGTACACTGGGCCAGTTCTCCGCATTCCCACTTGAACCGTTCATGTACAAACTGAAGTCTGTGATTCACGATCCGATTAAACCTGTTATTCGAATTTATTGGCGGTGGTATGAGAGCAAATTCGAACCCGCTGTTACTAGCGGTCCTATCTCGCATTCAGATATCGGTATGCCCATAAACATCCCAGGACCTCGTCACTGCTCACATTTTTTGAAGGACAATGTTTTGTTCGCAAATGTTGCCCCAATACTGCAGCGATCATTGATAACTACCCTTGTCATGTTGCAAGTATACTTCATCATAATACCCCACATTGCGCAACTGAATATACCCCCCTTCATAAACCTGCAATACCTTTGTTCTCTCACCGTCTGCCCTCGCAACATTTTTTAAGTTCATAGTGACCGGATCCGTTGAAGAAATTCTCACGACGCACGTATAGCAAATAATGGCCAGGTGCTTGCTTTTTCCGCTGGATACACACTCTGTTTGTATGCCTGTTTTACATTTCTGTACAAAACATTTCTTCCGTCACTGTGAACTGGGCTGTCAATGAAGGAAACGTTTTTTGTTACAGATGTACTCCAGCGTGTTTTTCGATGATCAAGGTTGGGAGGCTTGTGTTATCCCCAGTTCATCATGGATAATGGATGGGATTGCAACCTGGGAGAGTATACCTGGCCCTCCATTCGGTGGAAGTGTCAGAATGCACAAAGCACCACCACCTGGCTCCTGGCAACTCCCAGTGACTGTTATCTATTAGACAAGTGATGTTGAGCCGTTTTAAGTACCTGCTTCCAGACGATTATTTAAAGGCTAGGCGTTATGCCAAAAAGGCAGCGAGTACGTCAGACCTGGACGTTTCTTATGTTGTTGTGACGATGGGGAGGCGAATCCAGCGCACCAGGTATTTCCGAATTTTGCTTTGAATACACCGTTTAGCAACCCTCCGAGAAAATTTCTGTCGTTGTCATCATCGGACGAATCCGATGTCTCTTTATACAGCACCAATGTAAAACAACCGCAAAATGCAACGCTTGCTTTACGCAGGGGTCAAGTTGATTCCGACAGACCTACTCAGCCCGTCGTGACTGTTTGTAGTCCTAGGTCGTCGCCTGCAACGTCCTGTCCGACGACATTCTCAAAACTGCACACGCCGCTGTTGTTCCCTGACGTCCTCACCTCATCCACACCAGTTTGTAATCCTATTTCCCCCTACCTAAGACGATGTCCCCGGTTGTACGTTCCACTGGAATTTCTCCGTCTGCAACTACCTCACAGATTGGACACTTGTCCACTCCAGTTGTCCGCCCCTTCACTTTATTCCTCACCACTCGTTCCAATAGTTCCTTCTCCAGGGTACTGCCTGCAGCTCGTCTGTGAATTCCACAAATGTCTCTGTTCCTGGGAAAGTTTTGATCACGCTGTTGTGGCAACAAAACAACATGCTATTGGCGCGAAATCATGCGGTCATAGAGTTGGCTTTCATGAAAGAACGTCAAGACAGCTGGTGGATGGTTGCAGGTTCCTCCACTGAACAAAATGAATGAAACATACGCGCTTACCCGTTTCTCGTGTAAACTGTTGCGCGATTCAGGGACGTGGAGTCTGACTTAAAAAGTCAGTCATACAGAAGAGTTGTGGTAGGTTCATTTTAAACTACAACTGCTGTCCTAGATGGATTACCTGCGCGGTTTAAGTGGCCCCTCCGCACGATAGCTTGTTCGTCGGTGCAGGAGGGGAGCCATAGGCACCGAATTGGCACTACACATGACTCATGCAGGTGATAACGGTAAGATAGCGCTTAAGGATTGCACACTGCGACACGCTACCTAAGATGAGTATAAAAATTTTGAAACTCTTAACTGAACGCACAAGCCCCACTGTCGAAACCCCTCTACGCAGACACCAGGAGAGAAGGCATATGCACCTGGATGAAAATATGGTTTTACAATGCGCGAGACAAGGGCGAAATAGGAAGATTGGGGAGAGAGAGAAAACTGGTAAAGCAATTATGTTATCATGTAACATGATCCAAGAATGTTATAAGTCTTATAGGCTTATGTCATCGTGTACCATGTTGATGTCTGTTGAAGTGAAATGGATCACTTGCACTGATCAGTCATCTATGCGTGTCGAATGCTCTCCAACATAACCTTCCTTACTAGCTGCATAGATCCATGAATGTTATCAGTCTTAGAGAATTGTTACCAAATACCATGTTGTTTCCTACGCAACAACTGCTTCGGAGAACACTGTCGTGATCAAACCTCCTGAGTTTGGCAGTAGAGATCCAAGATTGTGGTTCGCACAAATTGAAGTTATTTTTTATCATCGGCAAATCCACTGACAGCGCATCATGTGTAATTACGTCATCTCATATTTTTCTGAGGCCGTTGCTACGGGAGTTGAGCATGTAACTTATGGGCATTCAGTGAGAACCCCAAAAGTGTCATCAAATCGGCCGTCATCATCAGGGTGGCAGCCTTTGACGAGGATGAACTCCGCGAACTCCTTGCCGGCGTCGAACTGGAAGATCGGGCTCTTTCACAGTTGTTTCGACACATGACCCAGTTGTAGAACATGCAGACTGTCAACGGACTAGTGTTGCGCGAGTTGTGGCTCCAGAACCTCCCACGCGAACTCCGTCAAGATTCGGCTGTTTCAGAGGATACAACGTTGACTGAACTGGCAGAGTTGGATGGCCAGATGCACCACCATTATGCTGCTCAGCAAGTAGCCCAGATGCAAGCGTCTTGCAGACGTGACACCCTCCAACAGGACGTCTCAAACCTGGAACAGCAGTTGCACAAATGTCCTTGCAGCTAGCCACTCTAGCGAAACTGCTAGCAGACAAACGGTCACCAGCACGCTCAAATTCGCGCCCACGAAGAAGGTTGCGCGCACGACCATTCGACAAGAGTGTGTGCTGTTATCACCGTCGGTTTGGTACACGTGCTTGTCGATGCAACCAGCCTTGTTCCTTTCGGAAAGGTGAAAACCAGACGGGGAAACCACCAAGCCAGTCAGTAATGGCGATGGCTGCCACTGGCCCGTACTTATGTCCTCTGTGGACTGTGGACTGGTTGTGGATATAAGGAGTCGGAAACTGCTGGACTGGACAACAGATTTGTGCGTACACTGGAAAGCCGCATCGATTAATTCAATGGAATTACGTTCGACCTTGTCAGATAACAGTTTCGCAATTCCGCTTCGTCAGTTCTCACGCCTTTTCAACCCATCAGGTTCAATGTCGTAAATAAAACATGACGTTTTCCACCACAATGCTACCAAAGGACCACCTACGGTCGCTCACCCCGTCGGGTAGCACCAGAGAAACTCAAAATCACCCAAGCTGAATTCGAACATCTACGACTGGATATCAGTCAGCCGTCCAGTAGCCCTTGAGTCTCACCCTTGCATATGGTACTTAAAACCTCACCTGGCGATTAGCGTCCTTGTGGTGATTATCGCGCCTCAAACAGCGCCACCCTCCCTTACAGGTACCGATGTCTGTAATACCACGCTAAGTCGAACTACCTTAACGAACGTCATCAAACAGGACTTCATCTTATTCCTTAATCATAAGGGCTAAATGAGATGTAGCATTGAAGTGTACGTGTGAATGGACCAGATGAGCAGTATTTCACGATGTGGGTTATAGTTACATGGCTGGGGCATACGAGCTTAGTAAAATATATAAGGTACATGAGGCCAGATACACTGTACTGGGTACTAACTGTGTGTCTGGTTTGTCTGCATTAATCTGATGTTTTCTTTACATTGCCAAAATTACGGACTATACTCTGATACACTCAAATAGGATTCATCATTATGAGTTTGTTTCTTAAGAAACTGCGAAGTGCTTTCTTACGGATGCTGCCTAAATATGGTGTTCTCGAACAGTCCCATACGGAATTTTGCAGACAGCAATGATTGAAGTAGTGATTCCCTTTTAATCGTCCCGAGTAATAAGCACGATCCTTGATAAACGTCCTGGACGCTCAGAAAAACCTTATTATGGACCATGTGTTCCAGTCCTACGCCGTTTTTTACAGTTCCCTGATTGAATATGGGACAGATAGCCTAAGCTATTTAAATTGACGGAATTTCATGAATTTATGATTCTCAAACTGAAGTCAGTCATGATAGGAAAAGCACCAATAAGGACACTGTTTTGCTGTATGCCAACCATAGTATGGTATTATACTATCTATACTGTCTATTGTCTTACGCGTGATCAAACCTTTCCCCTTGATCTACCTCCAATTCCATTAGTTGGTTCACAGACAGCGTGAACTGACTTGTATGGTACAATAACCTCATTCCCAGATTCCTCACATTCACCATTTCTCCATTGGTCTGTACGGTACGACCACTTTAGCGAACGGCAGTGAACGGCCCAACTCTTGTTGGTATTTTATTGTAAACTTTTACACTACCTGTAAAGGTATGTTTGTTTAGCCCACTTGTATGACCTATTTCCGCTAGCGTAGAACTTCACTCTTCCGTTCCGCGTGATACACGCACGACGCTTGTTGGCTGTACACTTTGTTGCTTCTCGGTCGTGGCAATACATAGGGTACTGTGCTGTTTGTTGTCTTCTAAATTATCACCATTGGGTAGCTGACCAGGCAGTTTGAATTTTTGCCGCGTGGTGTTTTCTCCCAATTTTGAGAATAAAACGACTTTTGGGAGCTAAATTAACATTTACTCCCTCTTCGAATCTGGTAATTTCTGTGGTCGATCAACTGGCGGCAGATTTCCTTCACAGATTATCAGGAGATGACGCTTGTCGTTGTAGAAGAGCCATCGCCGTGCCTGAGATGTGGAAGGAACATCGGAAAACGGACGCAGGCTCAACAGTGTGACATACGGGATGGATAATTACATCGTACCTGTGCTCCAGTCACCGCCGAGCTGTACAATTGTATCGAGAAAAGTCGTTCGGATCGGCTTACATTTTGTTCTCTGAAGCGCTGCCCGGCAGGTGTCAGGTTGAGTCCTCTTCAACTTCCAATATCAATAATTGGGGCGAATGATACACATACTTCGCTGGATCAAGGGATATGTGGCACACCTTCTTAAGCGGTCGCGAAACTGCAGCAGTGCACGGGTACCCTACCGCCATCTGGATGTACATTTCATGATGTGGTTGAAAACGACCCGAAGGACGTGGTTACGAGCATCTCAAGAGATGTAGCGCTGAATGTCCCGGACCAAGCATTGTGAGAACCTTGGAGGACCCGGCGGCAGCGAGTAAGGAGAAACCGAAGCTCGACACCAACGAAAGAACAAACCAAATAAAGCCACGTCCACCTACAGACCCAGAGCCTCAGAGGTTGAATATGACCAAAGTGGTCATGCAGACCCTGCCGCTGACATTCAGAAGGAGGAAGCTCGACAAGGATCTAGAAAGTTACACCCACTACGAGATCAGTGTGTGATAGTACTGATCCTTCTTGAGGTTGCCACCCAAACATCTCGGTCAAGGTTGGATCACGACATTGCCGCTTTTCGTGATTTGCTTGTTAGGATGTTCACAATTGAGGAGGAAGATTTAGCTGCCAAATTCGCAGTACGCTCAGCGTTTTGACTGGAGGGCGAACGACATTAGCACGTCACGGAGGCCACTTAAAGTGGTTCCGGGAACTGCATTGGGAGCTCGCCCACTACTACAGCGTTCGTCAAATGTGCACGGCGTGAACGTCCGTATATCGGGAGACCAGACCCCAGATGATCGTGAACGCCTGAAGGCTGCCCTAAAGAAACTGCACGATAGAAAACATAAGGGGGAATCCGGCCTGTTTAGTCAGAATTTTCAGGTCAAGCAGAGAAGGTCTGATGTCCGTTGGAAACTCCTTGTGTTCCCCCGGTTTCCCCTGGGCAAGGAGAAGCGGCATAGCATCCAACAATCCTACTCGACACTCCCCCTTCCAGGGATAGAAAAACAAGCTTAGATCGGACGAAGTTGGTACACTCAAATGTTCGGAGCCTACTGAACAAGCTGAATGAGGTAGAGGAATTTGTTGGAACCAATAACCCCGCAGTCATGACCCTTGCTGAGACGTGGTTGTCTGAGGACGTGATGGACACTGAAGTTTGCCTCTACGGATATACCCTCTTCCGCTCAGCCCACTTCAGTGTTAGTGGTCGAAAAGCCGGAGGGATGATCCTTTTTATTCGCGATAACAGTTCCGCTACACTCGTGCTAGTCACAGCCGATGATGCCGGCAATTACGGGGGAACGTGGTGCAAGGTAAAGTTAACACCGAACAGCTCTACCGTTCTCGGTGTTATATATTGCTCTCCTGGATCCTTTCCATTTCAACTGTTTAGGATATTTGAAGCAACTAACCACCGCTTGATACTGAGAGATTTCAAATCACCTCACATCAATTGGAGAACATTTGCATGTACCGGTGGTTCAGATCGTTTTCCAGAGACACTGCTTCGGCTGGTTGTTGACGACTTGTGCTTGTACCAGCATTTGGCAGCTCCCACGTGGTTGCAGGCTGCATGCCGTTCCAGCTTGGATTCAACGTCTTCCGCATTAGATTCCGACATCTACGGAGTTGATATTTTGCCACCAATAAGGAGGAGTGACCATGCGCTACTGGATATATGGTGCGCAAGGGATGAACTGCGGTCAACATGCACCCGGGGTTGACGGAATATTTGAAGAATTCCGTTTGGAGAGATGAGGGATGCTGCGCGCGCATACGACTGGGGCGGTAGTGCGAACACGTTTGATGTACGTTGGTGTAAAATCGGAGATAACCTGTTGGCTCCCGTGGAACGGTTTGCACCGGTGTCTCGTGGTCGTTCTCACTCTAAAGGGCCACCGCGGTTCGGTGTCGAATTGCGTGCAGGCACCGGCAGTGATTAAGCTACCGGACAGGTCATGTTACCTGCGATGCATACCGGAAGACACGGAATGAATGTAATACCATGAAGCTAAGCGAGCGCCAGCATTGTAAGGAAGGGCTGGCCGCGGAATCGGCCACAGCACCCAAGAGGCTCTGGACGTACATCCGCGGCGGACCAGAACCAAAGCGAAAATCCCAGCACTGATGGACCAGAGCAGAACCGAGGTGGTTGAGGACTGGGATGAAGCTCAGCTGATGTCTCGGCATTATGCATCGGTCTTCTCCCAGAATAATGCGCAATCTGCCTTGCCCGATGACATTGGACAATGCCTGATCGACATGCTATTTAGCATTGTTGAGGTGGCACGCGAGATAAGGTCGATTGATGTCAGTAAGTCCCCCGGCCCGGATAACATCCACTCTTTGTTGCTGCGTGAACTGGCGGTAGAATTGGCTGTGCCACTGACGGACCTGCGTCAGCAGTCTCTGAACGAAGGTAAACTGCCATCGGGGTGGAAACGAGCAGTGATCGCACCTATGTACAAGGAAGCAGGACGGTCGGAATCCGTCCACTACCGGCCAGTATCCTTGACTTGCGTACTTGGTAATTGAATGGCTGATAGACTGGGGCATCCGGACCAATTCTCGACTCTCATCGAGAGGCAGCACAGATTCCGGAGGGGACGATCTTGCTTGAAGAACCTCTCGCTTGCTAGACAGCGATGGGTGGAAGCAAGAGCGAACGGCAAAACTCTGGACGTCGTGTTTCTCGACTTTAGCAGGGCCTTCGGCAGAGTGCCGCATAATCATTTGCTCACCGAACTGTTAGCGTACGCTGTCAGCTCGCTTAGAATAAGTTAGATGGCAGACTTCCTCCGTAGTAGGTCATCCGCTTTCAATGTCTGGATGGCTGCCTGCCCCAAGTGGTGCGCCACAAGGTTCAGTTCTCGGACCGTTGTTGTTTCTGGCTTTCACCAATGATCTATTGGACCAGTTGCAGTCGCGTTCCCTCGTCTTTGCTGATGGCAAGAAAGTGTGGAGGACAGTCTCTTCAGACGAGGATAGCGAAATATTGCAACTGGACTTAGGTACGATTTCAACACGTACAGTCCAATTGGACTTGCTTGTAAACACACAAAAATGCTCCTCCATGCACCTGGGAGATATCAGGGATGTCGAGACATATCATGTTGGAGATCACCTGCTGACACGGTGTAACACATAACGTGACCTCTTGGTGCTGTGTCAGACACCCTTAAAACGCAGGCTCAAGCAACACAAGCCTGCGTTAAAGCCAGAAGATTGCTTGGAGCTATCGTCGATCCTTTGCCAAGGTGTCCGAGGAGGCCTTTTGCTTACTCTTCTCATCTCATGTTCGTCCGTGACTAGAGTACGGCCACGCAACAGTGTTCCCCTGTACACACAGTGAGGTAGCTCAACTTGAAAGAGTACACGGGGATGCCACACGCATGGTTGTTGGGATGAGGGACCTCTCCTATACCAGACGGCTGTGGTATATGAACGTGTACCCTGAGAGTTACCGGTGACTCCGTGGGGACCTTATTGTGATACGCCGTATTTTGCGAGGCGACATGGGCGAGGAGCTCGGAGCAGACTTTCCCCACTGAAACGAGTAAAACTTTCGAAGCCATCCACTCACGACTCTGAGACAACAATCGAGGCGAATTCATGCCGTATTCCGACTGTCACGGCGGGCCGTCAATAGTGGTGATGCGCTACCAGCGCAGGTGGTGCTAGCACCCAATGAAGTGGTCTTCGAGGGACCCCTAGATGCACATATGATGACGCGCTGGAAAAGGAAGGATAGTTAACGTCCTGCATATACCGGTGGCGAGTAGCTCAGCGAAGAGGCTCACACAGTCGGTGATTCCTGTCTTCTATCAACGAACAATCAACAACGAACAATGAATCTGGAGTGAGATTTTGTGGGAGAGTTCCTGCAAACCGGTAGGCCTGACAGTTGCATTTTCGCCGAAATTTCGTTCGCCATTTACATTCGTTGATCCGGCGTATTTTGTCCTCGTAGTTTCATCTCACACTATTTGGTGAGTCGGTCCCTTGGTTTAATTTTCTTCATATCGCGCTTTGTTATTACTAGTCGTATTGTGTTTTTCCTGCATGGTAGACCACCAAATTTTCATATTTGTTAACCTGCTCTATATTCCCGTTTGTTGCATATTATAAGCTATCGAGTTTTTACTATGTCCAGCGAAGATACCAAGCCCTTAGATTTGCATACTGTAGGCGCAGTTACCTCAACAATTCCTCCCTTCTTGGAGGTGGACCCACAACTGTGGTTTATCTATCTTGGGACCGAATTTCGTCTGACCAGACGAGGTTTAGTCAGTTAGTGTCCATGCTTCCGAAGGAAGTCACAATGCAACCGCGTGACGTCCTTACTCAACATGCGGTACATCGTTGCGACATCCTTAAGGAGGCCGTAATTAATCTAGTTACCCCATCGGAGAAGACCCGCCTACGGCAACGTTTTATTGGATCACAGCTGGGCAACAAGCGTCTCTCTGCGTTGCGCCGTGAGCTGCAGCAACTTCTTGGTGGCCACCATATGGGCGAGTCACTGTTACGAGAACTATGAATGTAGAGGCTGCTGGAGACAGCCCACGCTATTGTTTGCCTTGCTCGCTCGCGACCACTATCTGAAGCTGTCGAAATCACCGACCAAGTGGTCGAGCGTTTCCAGCCACCTCTTCACAATTCCAGTAATCCCAGAGTAAGTGCCACTCCCACGACCTCAGGTGCGAAACGGCCCGTAAATTTTCACTCAGTTGACGTTGCAGAAACCGAGTCTCTGTGGCCGGAAATGTCTGCTCCGCGCTTATCACCAAATTCCAGTCGCGACGGAATACATACCAAAGACCGCTGTGATTGTTCCATCCAGTCTTTTGAAAATCTTGCGAATGTCATTTGGGCTAACCGATGCCGCCCAGACTTTTCAGCGCCTTATGCACGAAGTCACCCGAGGTCTAGACTTCACCTATCTCTACCTTAACGACATTTTAGGCGCTAGCTTTTCTGAGGGGGAGCACATTTTCCACCTGCGTAGTTTATTTTAACAACTGGCATTACAGTCAACCCGACAAAGTCCGAGCTGGGCAAGTCGACTGTTGAGTTTCTAGGTTACCGCATTTTAACCGATGGAATTGCTGCCCATCCTTCAGAAGTTCAGGCCATCCAGGATTATCCTGAACCTTCTTCTTTCAAACAGCTTTGCAGATTCTGTGGCCCGGTAAACTGTTGTCGCCGATTCATTCTCGGTTGCGCGCATATTATGCAAACAGTGATCGATCTCCTTTGTGGAGGTCTCGTGAACTGTCATTCACCGATTCAGCGCGTGCAGCCTTTAAAAAGCTTAAACAGGCTATCTCTAAAATATCCCTGCTCGCTCATTCTGACCCTAGTGATCAGTTGCCGATTGTAACCGACGCCTCCGATACAGCTGTTGCCGCCGTGTTACAACAGCACGTTGGAAATAGTTGGCAACCCCTTGTGTTCTCCTCCAAACTGTTGCAACCCGAACAGACGCGATACAGTACTTTTGGGTGAGAACTGCCTACCGTTTATCTCGCAATACACCATTTTTGGCATGTTGTTAAGGGCCGACAGTTCACGGTGTACACTGACCATAAACTATTGGTGTATCCTTCGAACGCCGCGCGTTACGAATTTGGTTAAGGTTGTCTCGGGCCATTTAAAGTTCCAATTGTTTATCCAGCGTCGGCTTCTTCTTAGTCATACTACGTTTATTTAAGACTGTCACTGCTTGCCACCCTGGGTTTCGTAGTTTTAGTCGTAGTCTTTTCCTCCTATCATTGAATCACTCACCTATATGTACTTTCCCACCTTCGGATTGTATTCCAGACTTAAGCCAGCTTGGCTGAATCACTTCTTGCTATGGATGACCTGGAGTCCAACTGTGGAGACGGTAGATGTCATAAGGCAGTGAGTGAGGATATCCAGTGCTATAACTATGAAAAGTGGTATCACGGCCGGTACACTAAACTGACCGAGGTTGCGGTGATGTCCTATGGACAGCATGAGTGGTTAAGGTGGGTCTGCTCGCACTGCTGCTCATTGGCAGGAGTCTTCTCACAACTGTTGCAAAATTCTGAAAACCGTTGGGGTATTGAACAAAGTGCACGTGCCCTGAAAGTTCCTGTCGAACAGAGGGAGTATAGAATATGGAAGGTAATTGAAAAGCAGAGGAAAGAGATGGCGGCTGTCAAGTTGAGAATCGACGGACTTGTGGATGACACAAGGTAACTGCGCACTGTCGATAAAGTTTACTAGAGAGATCCCGAAATATTCTGGTTATCAACAATGAGGAGCCAGTAATCAGAGGGATAAAAACCAGAAAATAGCTAGCTAGAAAGAGGATGATGGAAATTCTCAGGATGGCAGGATCGCTTATGGCCACAGGTATCAAACGCGTACATTGAGTAGGTAGCTGGAGGTTGAGTGATTCCAACAGAACTCGAAACCGGGCACGTCCAATACTCATCAAGTTTACACAAGTCGCTCAAAGGGACTATGTACTAAGGAAGACTGACAGAATACATGAGCTGTCACGAGGTAGATATCAGCTTATTACAAACAATAAAATGGACATGGGATATGGCAATAAGTCATCGTTACCGCCGAAGACAGCAGCCGGTAGTTTTCCAGCAAAATTGTGGGTCCAAGAGAAGTATGTGGCCGTACTAGCGACTCAATTGATCCAGTGCTGCAGATGAGCGGAGTAACTGGGAGGTGATCGGGATCATGGATCTAAAAAAGTCTCACCGATAACTGCATCTAATACGACAATGGTGAGCAGCAGTAAAACGGAGCTGGTTATCCGATTAGTAAAATTAAGGGAACCTTGTCCGCGACGAAGGGGTGCACCATCTGCAAGACGGGTACAAAGGCAACCAGTACGCAGGGGGCCAGAAAGTTTCGGTTAGCGGAGGGATGGCGAAAAAACCATGAACGTGATAACAATCACGGCCAAACCCCAGGTGAAATTGGTTGTCCAGCATGTAAGCCCCTACAGGTCAGTCAAGCAATCTGCCTCAGTCAGGCTGCACCCGAAAATGTCTTCCGACCGATGGCAGTGTTAATAGAGAATAGATATATGAAGCCAGAGGAAGGCGGTTGGGTTCTTGTGGTTGAAAGTGTTGAAAGGCCTAAAGAATTATTAGGGCCAAACATTGGAGAGTTTAGGAGAGGAGCTACTGAAAAGCGAACAATCCACTCGGGTCCTTCGGCCTTGGGGAGTTTTGACACAGTGAAGCTATCCGGTCAAATGCTGCAATGGAGGGACCTCAAGTTTTGGTACAAAAATGTCTGCAGCATTAGCGAGGGAGCTTAGGGAGCGTGGTAAAGGCTTTTACGTCATTGCTGTGGCTGAAACGTGGCCAAAACCTGATAGAAGGTTTGGGGAGCTGCTCTCCAAACGACTTTTCCGTCTACAGGCGGGATCGCACAGACAAGCGCGCGGGTGGAGGAGTCTTGCTTGTGCTCAGCAATCAGTACAAGCAGGGAGAGGCCTCATTCTTACTAAACATCCTGAACGTACAAGCAATTTCCTGATACATTTAGGAGGATAACAGGAGACCGCTCAATTTTAGCGCCCAAAGTGGACCACTGGCCGGCAGTAACGAGGATAGGCTTCTCGAAATTGTCTTAAATGCTCCAGCTGGGTGTTACAATATGGAACACACGTTAAACTGCGAGCTCTGATACGCAGTCAGCCCAGAGTAGAATGGGAACACGTGATGGCGATAGCGCGTAGCTTTATTGAACAAGATAGAGTGAATCATACTAACGATGAAGAATAAATAAGACGAGCAGTCACCCAATCGATTGTGCGGATAGCACGATTGGATCGTTAGGCTCCAGGGTGAGAGAGAGAGAGCGGGACACACACGCGTGCACGGGTAGACAGGTGACGTGCGGACAACACCTGGCGCGGATGTCACATTCCTTCTTCCTCTAATTTGGCTCGGTTTCACTTGTTTGCTCGTCCAACACGATCGGCGACAAATATCATTTGTGCCGGCAAACTTCGGACGCGCTATTTTCAACACTCTCGACCACATTTCTCATCCCAGCATTTGCGTCACCGTCAACTGATTTCAGACCGATTTGTACGGCCGAACGTGCATAGCGGCATACGACAATGGGTAAGAAGTTGCCTTGATCGTCAGTGAAGCGAAGTTCACCGGCATACCATCACGAACCCGGCAAATTCGCTAATCTCGACGCACGTTTCGGTCATGTCCATGTTGACATAGTCGGACCGCTGCCGTGTTCAGAAGGTCACCGGTATGTCTCAAAGTGCTTCCATCGTTTCACGTGATAGTCAGTAACTGTACCTTCTGAGTGCAATGCGAAAGTCCCTGTAGACCTTGCCGGCACTCATCCGGGCCGGCCGTACGGCCAACACTTCTCAAAGCACAATGGTGATTAACATTTCTTAATGTGTATCCAGCGTGCTCAGCAAATTTTTTCAGCGACTGGAACACGGGTTTGAGGCAGGGGTCCAAGGTTGCTGGATCCAATCGGTTTTCCTTTCTCAGTGTTAAGCAGGCGTCTTTTGATCTGGAAGGCATTAATTGGAAACAGGGTGTAGCACCGCTTCTGAGGATTACAGCAAATACCAAGAACAAAGTTAGATTACTTGCATAGGTTAATGACGGTTAAGTGAATCTTCAAACCGACTGCTACAAGGGCTGCTAACGACATCAAAAAAACGCTGCTCCAAAGGTTAATAATTTTGTGAGAAATATCCGAGGACGATGCTTGAAAAGCTTGTCAGCGGTCATCGTTCGCTATGATGAAAAACTGTCCAGCCAGGCCTACTCTGAATAGAAAGTGTGCGAAAATTAAATCACCGCAAAGTCGTCGGAATTTTAGCGGGTATAGGTCAAGAATATTAAGTCGGGACTCTTAAGCGACATTTCTTAGGCCCGTGACTAATTTGGTAGCCGCGCGTTGTACATGCTCTTTCTTCAGACCGGTAAGCACGAACTGATTAGCATACTCAAAGAGCCATCTTATATAAATCCCGTGAAGCGTTTGAAACGCCCTCTTGCCTCTGCGGGGGGAAGTGCGCCAGTTCATCCTAAGAGCAGCCATTCCGTTTTCGCCACCATCTCATGGTGATACGCGGAAGACAAGTTAGACAACAACCAGATGCCCAGATCTTCCTTCTGATCGATTTCTATTATATTTATTGTGCCGAATGCACTATGAATCAAGACAGCATTACCAGAGTCGCCACCGAGTGATATATGTGCGCACTTATTGTCGTCGTCAGGCCCCAATGGTCCAACCAGCGCTTTATCGTGCGATCAGTCTGTAGTACGCTGGGATCCGTGGCGTTACCGATTCTTAGGTAAACGGCATATAAGAGGTCATTGCTGGAAATATTTTCTGGAAGGTCATTGATACAGACCAGAAATAACACAGGACGTAGCACTGACCCTTGAGGATCTACTGCAGGAATGAAAGAGCGAGTTGAAATAACTGATATGGCTCTAACTCTAAAAGATCTATCATCGAGGGAAAAGGGAATCCAGCGGAAAACTTTTTGATAATACCATAAGTTTCTACCTTGTGTTTCAAGGGGCTGTAGGGACACGGACGTATACTGCAACCTTCACGAGGTGGACGAGCTTGTGTGTTGTTCTGATTCGGCGGGCTATGCTGACTAGGACTCCGGTCCATCTAGGTGCAAACTTGTCAGACAGGCAACAGGGGAGCAGTCAAACGAAAAGCAGTTACACTCATAGGATTGTATGTCGCACTACTGACTGCGTAGAAGCGTTAAAGTAGTGAGGCACAAACCTATGAGCAAACAGCAGAACTATGTTCATAGTTTCGGAAATGCTGTCTTGCGTATTAGGAAGAATGGTGGAAGAATACATACATTTGAACAAAGAGCACTGTGATCGCCCAATGGGTGAACAAAAACCCCAACGTCATATCCAAAACGGTTGAAAAATATCTATCAAACGAAAGCCATTTGTAGCTTTAAGTACATCCACTGCGCACACATATCGGGCTAGGCGAAGGGCAATCAGAATAGAAAGGGCCGGCTCGCAGGTTACAGTGCAAAGGAATCTTCGAAGACTTTCGCCGTTACTTGACGTGATTGGCGTCAGCAAAATGTCTAAATAATTTGGCTTTCGCGAGAGAGGACGGGAAGTTCCAGAACCTGGTGAGGAATTGAGCAGACTCCAGCGCATGACTTCTTCGAATGCTCGAAAACGTCGAAAAGTCGAAAATCGTGCGAACCGCTTAGTCAATACGGTCAACACGTCCACTTTCCGGGGAAACTTCTCTCGCATATCGAAAGTTTGTGGGAGTAAGAGAAAGAACACAATCTCACGTGCTCGATGGGAAAATGTGGAGTGATCACATGTAATATGATAAATAATGTACATGTAATATTTTCTTGACAAAAACTCCACACCATATTATTATTTTTGTGCATTTCTTATTGAGGTATATAATATTGGCAGGCAATTGTTATAAAATTCTATGATGATTGAGTAATTAACAGATACATCTAGAAGGATTATCACATGTTAATCAAAACT
>LOND01028799.1:0-12002 GCA_014220965.1 Paragonimus kellicotti | reverse complement strand
ATGTCCACTATTTTCGTCTACAATGTGTAAAGCTACACGTTCGAAATTTATTCAGCAGCGACGTGCCTGACTTCTACTCTGAAGGGGATTTTTTTGTGACCGTCCCGCAGGACACTTATAGGACACCTATAGGACCGTCGACCGTCATATGAGTGTCCCATGTGCTGGCTGGGTGGCGTTTCGAGATTAAAACGATTCGAAAACGGACACTTGGGCGCAAAGAGAAACTTTTTAAGTTTTTTGTGAAATATCAAAATCCATTTTTCGGGACACAGAGCTATTCAAGCGGGATTATCATGTTGCAGTCAAAAAAAATATTTTACCTAGAAATGTCTCATATTCGCGCTTCCGTTAAGGAAAATGTTCTGCTGTTTTCCAGATAGAATCCACAATGTTGATTCTCATCATCAACCTTGTGTTCTGAAAGTGCTCGCATCGAAGTTTTCTCGATGGGAGACGTATTTCCATCTTGCAGAACCGTTTAACTTCGCGTGGTTGGTAGAGCATTCATGAAGTTGTAATTCCCGAACACACTGCGTTTATATAGCATTTCACACTAAACATCAAATGAAAGCTAATCCACTTATGTTTGTGAATTAGTTGTCCATCTGAAGCAAATATTCACTCTGTTACTGTGTCAGTATTTCAGGTAGACACTGATCGACTGAATGTCAGTCCTAAAAACCACTGTACCGGACGATATCACGTGGTTGTTTTTATCTACGGTTCACATGTGACAATGTAAACATCGGTAATATGTTCCCCTCTGTCATTCACAGTCTGCGTGCTGTTTAGTTTATTGCCCTCTGATTATGTTTGAGTGTAGCTTGTTGTTTCACGCAGCTGAATGTTAGTGACCAAATTCTATGCTGCTTATTTCTCCAACGATAACAACGAGTCCCACTCGTACCATTTCGTCTACAACCAGTCACTATTCGTATCACTGATACGCATGATTTTGTTAGTCTATGTTTTTGCCTGCTGCAGACTCCAGTGATGGTTATCAGTGTTTTCCAATTTCTGCCTGCCTATATTCCACATTTAAGATTACGGAGTGCCATCTCAGGAGCTGTAAGCTTGTTAATTTTTAATTTCAACTCAAGGACTTTATGGAAGCCCCGGCCTTTCAACGTCCTGACATTTGACTGTTCCGATCAGAAAGTCAACCGGACTGCGTTTTCCGTCTATGCAATGCGTTCAAGTAATAATTTAGATGTGGGGATTATAAAGAAAATAAGTCACCAATCCTAAATGTCCCAAAGGACCAAACTAAAATCTTAATTCACTTAACACAAAGTAGCAGAGAGGTTGTTCAAACGCTTGTCTGGCTGTTACCTGAATACATCTATGCTCGAGGCCTCAACAGTCTGCGGGCAATTTATTCCACGAACGGTACACCTAGACCTTTTGTCCCACTTTCTTACCGACGTACTGTTTTTAATCATTTCCACCGTTTATCTCACCCCGGAAAACGCGGCACATTGAAGTTGATCGCACAACGCTTTGTTTGGCCCTCTATGAACAAAGATGTTCGCCTCTGGTCACAGAGTATGGAGTGCCAAAGGAGTAAAGTGCACAAGCATACGGTTACTACACCTGGCACATTCTCCCAGCCAGACGCCCGTTTTTCACATGTACACCTTGACATCGTTGGCCCACTACCACCCTCCAACGATTGTACGTATATATTGACCGCAATCGACCGTTTTACCCGTTGGCCATTAGCTATGCCAGCGGAGACGGTCGCTAAACCTTCTTGGAACATTGGATTGCTAATTTTGGTGTGCCATCTACAATCACTACGGATCGAGGCACTCAGTTCCAGTCTTCCTTTTTCGCAACTTCACGGAGTTACTGGGTTGTTCGCACATTAAAACGACGGCGTACCATCCTTGCGCTAGTGGCAAGGCTGAGCGTTTCCACCGACAGCTAAAAGTTTCGATAACCGCGCAGTCCGACGCAACGAAATGGAGCGAGCGTCTACCACTCATTCTCCTTGGAATCCGGTCTACCGTTAAAGAGGACATTGGCTGTACTACCTCTGAATTAGTCTACGGTACCAACTTGCACCTCCCAGGGGAATGATTCAACCCTCGACTCATACAGACCCAGGTACGGATTACATTTCACGTTTACGACAACACATGTCCGGTCTTCGTTTCACACCGACTCGTCAACATTGGCGCCGAGAACAAAAATCTCCGGATTTGTTGACATGTAAATTTGTGTTTATGCGCCAAGACGCCACTAGGAAACCCTTACAACCACGATACCTCGGTCCCTTCAAGGTGGTTAGAGCCGGACGAAGCGAATCCGTATCCACTTGATCGACTAAAGCCAGCCTACACAGAGAAGGATGTTGACCCACCTGAGCCGATGTTGACTGAAAGCAACCCCTCCCCACTCCCGACAGTATCACATCCACCTGCAGCCCAGCCTCCTGTTCTCTCGAACAACGCACCACACGTAGAGGGCGTTCGGTACACTGGCCGAAACACCTGACAGATTACCATACGTGACGTGTCTATCGAGCGTTTGGTTTGTTTTTCTCTTCATTGCCGTCCTTTCATCGTGTTTTGAACCCACAAACGCTCTGGTGGAGGAGTATTATGTGTTCCACAATTCACAGTTATATTTCTAATTCATTTTCGTACGTTTCTGTATATACCGTTTTGTTAACCTCATCTGTACACTTGTTTGAAACCATCAACTCACTTTTGAATTTAATCGTCAACACGAATAAACGGGAGTTACCGCGCATCGTCTCTGTCTTGTTTCGTTTGTACGCTTACCTGTTGAGCCTATTCGTCATCCGTTACAAACTTTTCTTGGTATACCATATTTTGGTCATTTTCATCATTTGATTGATTAGGCCATTACATCAGTGTTTCAAACTCAATCACTGAGTTAGCCAATCAGGTCGCGAGGGACGGTTGGTGGTAACTTGCCATACCGTATGCTGCCGCCGCGAATCGTTCCGCGTTACCGTTTAGTTACTTTCCGTGCTCATCAATGGGTGGGTTTGTAATAAGTATTATTTCATGAACCCGAATGCACTGATTTTGTAATTCGTTGTATATTCAGTCCGTTATCTAGTTTAGACCTAGTGTGTTGAATTGCGTTGCAATCCTTTGCGGTAGCCCAATTAAGACAAAATCCCAAATGGTTTTATAAACAATTGTCTAAAAACGCTTCAGTAAAACCAGGTATCCCCAGTCTGCTTACAGATTCTGGCCTGACTAAAAATAACCAGGAAATTTTTGCCGATACGCTTGATGTTCCTGGAAAATACCACCGAAGCCACCTTATCGGTCAGTGTTTTCTTTGTCCTCAACAAAATAATGTCTAGTCCTATCACTGTTCTTGCGAAGCTTAAAAATTGAACCTTAATAAGTCTCAGGGTTTTGACAACATACCACCAAGACTGCTAAAATATTGTGCAGATAGCCTAGCTGCAGTCGTAAGTGACTTGCTTCGGAAGTCCTTCGAGGAAGGTGAACTACCTGCTGACTGGAAGCAATGTGAAGTAATGCCGCTCCACAAGGGCGGTGCGCGTAACTTGGCTTCCAACTACAGACCCATTTCCCTTCTCAGTATCTGTTCAAAGGTAATGGAAAGCGTTGTTGATGACGCCGTCCGACAACACCTTCACGTACACGGAATGATAACCCCTCAACAGCACGGTTTCAGACAGGGCCACTCGTGCGTTACCAACCTAATAACTGCTCATGAGCAGTGGACTAAAGCAGTTGATTCTGGAGACCGAGTAGATATTATCCTGCCAGACTTCTCAAAAGTATATTGCTTTCAAAACTGCAATGGTACGGAATTGAGGGAAACTGCTACGGTGGTTGGAGGCGTATCTGAGTGGACGCACCTTCTCTGTTCGAGTTAATGGCACTTATTCAACAATTCGAAAAGTCCAGTGTGGGGTACCGCAAGGGTCAATTTTAGGACCGTTGCTGTTCACCCTATACGTCAATGAAATACCGTCGCTTTTATCTTCGAGCGTTCTGTTGTACGCAGACGACACGAAGCTTTGGAGGGTCATTCATGACCCTCCGATGAATCCAGTCTACAATCAGATCTTGACACATTGTGTAACTGGTGTAGGTTTAACAAAATACCGCTGAATGCGGCGAAGTGTAAAGTCTTGAGGCTTCGTCATAACAGTGCGACCTCGTATCACCTTGATAATGTTAAACTTTGTGTATCTGAACAGGAGAAAGACTTAGGGTCGATTGTCACTCAGGATCTAAGTCTCTCCGTTAACTGCAAGATGATGGCACGCAAGGCTACTAATGTCTCTAAATTCATCAACCGTAGCCTAGGCTGCCTAACCCGGCAAACTTCATTCCCATTTATTCCACCCTAGTTCGCCCTTTACTAGAAGTAAATATTCAAGCCTGTTCCCCTTATCACCGTAAGGATGTCTTATTGCTTGAACAAGTTCAACGCAGGGCTACAAAGCAAGTGAGGGGCCTTCGGTACCTGAGTTATCAAAGCAGACTTCAAAGTTTGAATCTGTTTAACCTAGAGTTTCGAAGGATGAGAGGAGACACCATACTAGCCTACAAAATGTTAACCGACTGCAATCACCCTTGCTCATCCATCCTACCCAGAACTGAACATGCAAGTTCAAGAGGGAATAGTTTCAGTCTTAAGCGTCAACGCTACCGTTTGCTTTGCTTTGTCATTCGTTTGCACTCCGAGGAACCTGGAAAAACTGGAACAGCCTGCCAGAAGAGGTCGTCTCAGCCCCGACCCTTGACGTATTTAAGATGAGATTGGACAAATATCTCAGAGTAACCTCAGATATTTTCAGTCCGCCTGCTCTTCCAAACAATTTCCGATAGGAACGGCAACCAGTATAGAAAGAACTACACAAATCAGTATGGCTGGCATGTTGTGGTGTGTCTGTTTTGTATACTGTGCCTGATGAGTGTCTGTCTGTATGTCCTGTGGGCAAGTGCATGTGTTGTGCGCGCTTGCGATTGCCTGATGTAGACAACTGGATCCTTGCATCATACCATTTCCTCTTTGCATCTATTCACTTATCAACTCTGTGCTTATGCTCCTGATCGACGCCTTCGCGACGACCCTCCTCAACTCAAGATTGTCCCTGGCCAAAGTCCTCGTTTCCGTGCCACCCAGAAGCGGGTCAATAACAAGTCGGAGACTTTTCTGGGTCTGCAAAAAAAACCAAGAACCCGTGAAATACTGTTGCTAACCTTTCATGGTAGACGTGAAGTACTGTTTGGTCCTGCTACTAGCTGCTCCAGCGCCCGAATAAGGTTATTGTGCCACACAAGTCAGTTCACGCTCTCTCCGAACCAACCAATGGATTGAGGGCAAATCAAGGGGAAACAGTTGATCATGCGTAAGACAATATAGATATTATAATACCATATTATGGTTGGCATGCCGTGAAACAGTGCCCTTCTTACTACTTCCACCATGATTGATTTCAGTATGAGAATCACGAATTCATTAAATCCGTAAATTTAAGCTATCCGTCCCATATTTAGTGAGACGGAACTGTAAAATACTGCTCAACATCCCGTACGTTCACACATACATTCCAATACTACATCTCATTTACGAATCCCACGCACGTCACTGACGAAATGACACTGCACTTTCACCATTTTTTGGAGGTCAGCCGTTCTGTACACTGTTAACAATCTGTCGACGCCCACGCGTGTGTACATTCCTATTGGACGACGTACATTAAGGTAGTTCGGCCTAGTGTGGTATTATAGAGTTCGGCCCAGCATCCAACACATCTTAATATTTCAGAAGTTCACGCGGTCGGTGCGGACAGTCAAACTGAGATAGAATCTGTTGTGAAACCACAAACTCCGTACTACTGACTCTTACCGGAATACCTCGAGGCGGGGATACTATACAAGTATTATACTTCCAGCTCCGCAAGAAACAAGTGAAACCAGTACACAACCATTGTCGAACATATCTTAGAAAGAGGGTTTACAACTCAGCTGTCGCTGGTGGGTATACACAGGGGCTAGAATTACGTGATTTACCACTGCTGATCATAAACAGCTAGAACCATCCACATCCTTGCTCTGGAATATCGGACCCCATTCTTTTCTTCCATCTAATTGCGTCACAGCTTTAGTTTTAATTTAATATTATCATATGTGAATCTTCATTTTCTTCCTGTCTTCTCTAGATATGACCAACTTGTAGATGCAGAGCGTAAGTTGAAATAGCACCGATATGAAGAGTCACTACCTGTTGTAGTTAGCCATATTTTATATATACTGGACTCGAGTTTCGCTCTCATTAGAGCTCGTCAGTAGTGCATATCCTTGCCACTGCCGGGACTAGAACTCCGGCCACGCTTTCATGAGGCAACCGTGTTGACCACTGCGCCATTGACCTCACATTAGGCACGACCGAATTATCATATGTGAACGCTCAACCACTTTCGCTTGTGAGTAATGATCAGGTTGCCCGATCGTCTCGAGAGGAGACACAGTTACTGTCTGTTAACTCCAATCGATATGCACTACTGACGAGCTCTAATGAGAGCGAAACTCGAGTCTAGTGCTTCTTTTCGAAAGGGGCCGACTGGAAAGTCTATGGGAATGCGACAGCTGCGATCAATTGTGGGTGATGTTCAACTTGAAATTAACCAAATCCCCGACTACTCATCAGTAATATATTCGTCTGTTTAAAAAGAACAAACACCTTAACAGACAGGCTACAGAAAGAGACCTCCGGCCGGGATAGAGAGGTAATGACGTGAAAACCGTTTAAAAACCTTTTTTTCTCTTCAAAATAACAATAAGCCAAGCACATGCCTCCACTCCGAAAGCTACAAAATTGTTTCTACCAGATAGTGTAATAGGAGATGAGGGCTGTAGAATTCTACTCGTTCCTCCGTGCTGCTCATTAATATACGTCGAACCATCTCAGTGTCAGTAAGTTCATGTGCCGCCATTAATTAATAGGGGGTTTCAAATGGAATGAGCTATCTCAAAGCAAGTCCCTCTTTCTTAATTTATCCATTTTCCTCTACGGCAACAGTAAATTGTCATGCACATATACGGTCTACAAACCCTATTTTCGGTGTACAGGCAGTGTAATCTTGCTTCTCTAGGTATTGTACGATCGGAGTGTTACAGAGGTGTCGCATTTACAAAGGAGTGTAGCATAAACAGCTGATGGACCACATACATAGTGGTTGTGTGTGAAGATGAGTGTATATATGCGTGGCCATCTGAGTACGGTTGTCTTGTCTTCATTTTATTAACGAGCTTGCACGCAAATCATTTCTCGTTCTCTTGATTAGTTATAAGTCATTTTTTCCTTCTCCCTCTCTTCCTTATATGCAAGCCTGACACTGTGCTTGTAGGTTACAGATATCAGGCAGACGCAGCCTGAAACTGGATCCTCATAACCGAAGCGCGGGAAGCGTTCGCCTACTAGTGCAAGGAACTGAAATACTAGAGTACTAGCCACCACGTCGTGTGAATTGAACGTGAGCAACATAAGGGATCAGTGGATCAGTGACGGAAGTTGTCAGCAAAAGCCTTGAAGGATTCGAAATTCCGTAGATGTTGGTTCATTTCTCCGGGACGTAGGCTTAAATCACATGACCCATAATGGGTTCAGTAAACGTTCATTGCACTTACTCGGGGTCCATGTGCATTGTTCAGGAAGATTGTGGATGAATCGCTACTTTGCTGGTTATCCTCTCTTTAACGACCCTTAAGTGACCCATAATACCGTGAAATACAGGCATGGTTATTGAAAAGAGAACTTCGTCTTTTATGAGGAAAGTACATAATCACAAGACAGAATCACATAGAATATAATGAAATGCAGTACATGGTTTGAGTAATGCACGTGACATCGTATTTTTATACTCCACACTCATTCGTTTTATGTTTGTAGTCGTAGTTGTCCCATGTATGTTAATATACCCATATGTTCCGACCATTTGACTGTAGCCAACGCCTATCTCCGGGCGTAGAATCGTAAAACGGTAACGATACATGAAGTTTGGAAACAGATGCAGTATCTGGGTTCAAGTTGCACAGGACGAAGTGGCTGTTGCCAATCGGGCGTCCAGAATATTTGCACCGGAATGCCAGAGAAGGGCACCCAGAGCTGCGACTGTCCCACTTGAAAGAGAGGATTTCTGTCTTTCGATTTCAAAGCGAGAGAAAAATAAGAGGAAAACATCATAACCCTCAATAATTGTCTGAATACATGACGTTTAGTGTACACTTTCTTTCAGGACAGAAAAGACAGACAGGTAGTGACAAACGCACGTGAAGAGGCGTCAGCTAACCCTCTAATTAAAGAACTCAGCCCTTTCGAAAATGAGATCCCCAAAACAACACTACCGTAGGTATGCGGCCACATGCGTAGTTGGCTGACATCTTCCCGTACCATTGCAGGACCAACTATAAACTGCCTAAACTTTCTCTTAGCAAGAGGTGACTATTACTGCGTTATTCGGCAATAAGATGATGTAAGAAAAAGGGAACAAGTCACGGGCAAATGACATTGGTATAAGCAGACCATCATAGGACTGATTTGATTTCTGACTGAAACAAAAGTCGATCAATTATACTGAATTTAACCCTGTACCTCTTCTTTTGTTACCTCAACAGCACATAATTTTGGAGTCTACTTTGTGGTGCCGTGAATAGCGTTTTTGTTATTCGTCATTTTTTTTAGTCACGTTGGTTTGACTTCTTCGTTACACAGCCAGATGACCTGGGACTGAGGAGTGAGGTGTCGTGTAGCCGGTGAAAAGGGAACTTTTTCAACTTACGACCACTGTACAGACAGCGGCATGGAAATACAACGCATATTGCTTTAGTTGCCACCCGTGGTATCACCGCTCCTGGTCTGCAGGCAACGATGTTTAACTACAGCAGTTTAGTCTCCGATCGGAGGTTTCCGATTTGTACCGAGCAGATATCGCAACCATATGGTAATGCTGTGGTTTATGTAAGATAGGAAAAGAAGAATGTATGAGAGGTTCACAAGTTGATAGGTTATCAGTAGAAAATGCGTCGAAACCAACACCCATATAACAATGGGGTGATGCCATCAGACGAGCCTTCACTCTCGAACCGTTATATCTGTGCTCCCCCACTCTGTACATTACATTGGGAAGTCTGACCATGTCTGTCTTACATTATCTATGGCGACGTGAGTATATTCAACTGGTCACCCTGTCTGTTAGTCAGAAATACTCTAACCTTTAAAATCTGTTTTATGGGTTACTGATACCATTAATAAAAATGCAAAGACAAGAAGAGGATCTCACGCTGCCACACTCGTCTACGTTACCACTACCTACCAAGTCTTGTTCGTTATGCTAAGAGTGTTCTGGAAAGATCTTCAGCCACACGCTGTCCAGGCGCATTTCGAAGGAGATCGCGGTATGAGCTACTTCACATGGAAGCTTGTTCCATACATTCGCTATCCGGTGGCTGAAGAGTTGTGTCCGTAAGTCTAAACGAGCTCTGGTTTTCTACAGTCGGAGACTACGACCTCTGGTGATGACGTCCAGACCCACTTGCTCATACAAATCTGTGGTCTTTACGCCTTGTTACGCCCTTCAGAATTCTGAAGGTCCCAGTGAGATCACTTCTCCTTCTCCTCCTTCTCATGGAGTACAATCTGAGCTCCTTTAATCGGTTATGTTAGGGTTTGTCCTTAAATCCTATTGTCATTTGAGCTGCAACTTGTACTCTCTCAATGCACGGTGTATTTTTACGTAAGTAGGGTGTACACGCCTGCATGAAGTACTCCAGATGAGGTTGGCTTTGATAGACATCTCCAAGAATCGGGATTCTTCTACACACTTAACGGTGAAGGACCCTAAGGACCAGATACTTCTAAGGATTGCGAGCAGCCTGTAACGATTTGGGATTCAGAGGTGTCCAATGGGAGTTCTCGTTTTACAAACCACTCTGTTGCCGTTTTGAGATTTTGTATTAATTCAGCTTGGTTTGTCCACCCTCTCGTGGTAATGTCATTTGCAAATACAAAACGCGGCTTATGAATCTCGTCACGAAATTTGCATGTCTATCGGAGGTGAAGTTGGCCGTTGCCCGGATGCCAGTGTGGGCGCTATTGTGTAGTGTGACTATCAAAGTTAGTCGGATTAGTGTGGGACCATCGAAGCAGACTTTCAGTTGGTGTCGCGCATAATCACACCAACAGATGCTGAAAAATGCTAATATATGAGACGTAAGTGTGATTGCTAACTGGAAGCGTGACCAAATGTTGCTTATACTGACGACAAAGTGTCGGGTGCAATTCGACCGCTACCATAAACATGGTGTGTATCTGACGAAAATTGAGACATGAAGTCTGATTAGCGAAGTTTGCGTGGTATACTTCTACCGAATGGACTGCGGAAGACAAACATCCATGGTGTGTGGACGGTGAAAATTGCAAGCTATATTCCGTCAACGGCCTGTTGGAAGTGACGAACAGCCGCGTAGATGGCTAACAACTCACCACTGAATATGCTACACTTGCTTTCAGTTGAAAGTGGACGTCTAGAAAAGAAGTCGAACGGTTTTCAGCGTTTCCCGATGTACCGATGAAGAACGGCGCGGTCCCCGGTGTCTGACGAGTTAACACCTATACGTACCTCGGTGAGTCAGTCGAAATAATACAACCTGACGATGATGGCTAGTGCATCCTCAATTCAGTCAAACGATTCGATAGCTGTCGCAGAGAAATCTGCTTCACTGTTGATGAGGCCACGGAGTAAGTTGGCTAAGGGTTGCATTTCGGAATGAAATGTCTGTAATATTTGACTCTCTTCGAAGGGGCGGATTGCACCAAGCGTTGTAAGGTGGTGACAGTTGCCGGTTGCTTCCATTCTGTCGATCAGCGTGGTGTCCTAGCACGTCCACTGTAGGTTGGTCAATAATACACTTATTAATGGTTACGTTGAGGATTGGTAATTTGTCGAAGAACGGTTGCAGATGAATTTAGTGCTCTTCTTTGGAGACTCCTGTTTGTATACCTGGGAAGCTGCATCAGCGGAGGTGTAGGAATGAAATAGAAGCGCGTATTTCCAAGGCTAGGGCGGTGTTCGCTAATCTAAGACACCTATGGCGACAGAGAGGTATTTCCCTAAAGCTTAAGGGTCGCGTATATCAAACAACAGTGAGGGCTGTATTACTTTACGGCAGCGAAACCTGGCCGCTCAGGGTAGAGGACGTGAACCGTCTCCAGGTATTTGACCACCGATGTCTGCGTTCAATCGCTCATATCGGGTGGCACCAGCGAGTAAGCAACGAGGAGGTTAGGAAGCGGGTGTTTGGCACTGATTGTCAAACGAGTTCTCTTGTTCAGTCGCTACATTTGCACAGACTTAGATGGTTAGGTCATGTACTAAGGATGCCAGCTAGTCGTTTGCCACACGAGCACTGTTTGCCGACGCTGCGGCCGACTGGCGCAAGGTGCGAGGTGGACAGATGATGACCTGGCGTAGACAAATGAAATCGTTCACGAAGGGGTTGGTCACTGTAGATCGGGTTCGTCTCCGGCTGGGGCCCTCGCGACTCACAGAGTCGGTGGCTTGAGACGTTAGGTGAGATGGCGGCTAATCGAGCTCAGTGGCGTGAATGTTGTCGTTGTTTGGCCGAGTTGTCTGTGAAGTGAGTGCACTTATGATGCGGGGCAGTGAAAGCCGTAAGGAAGCTGTCTCGCTGATGACGCCTTACTTTCACTCACAGCTCGGTTGTTTGTTTGCAAGGTGTAGGCGCCTTGATGTTGTATGTTTGAATATAGACGTAGCTATTTTTAGTAGTTAGGTCCACTTCCCCTCCCCTCCTCTGTTTTCTTCTTTCTTCCTATATAAGTTTTTTTTCTTTGTTCTTCGTGGTTGTGTGGCAGTCAAGCATCAGTGTGAACCACTGATGTATTGCTGTCTATGATGATGATGATGATGATGATGATGATGATGTGAGGAGGACTGTGCGAGGATTATG